>JAECUM010007721.1:0-65836 GCA_016617855.1 Megalonaias nervosa | reverse complement strand
ACAGAGATGAGATGGCAGTGAGCCGTAACGGAGGCGCTTTAGACCACTTGGCCACTCGGGGCCCCGGTTAATGCGTTGCTTGATTGATCAGGTGACTGATTTAGGATAAAAGACCGGTGTGTAATAAATAAAATTAACGAGTCAGGCATGGCTGTGTTTAAAGTGGGTTTGGTTGAACGTCGGGTAAATTCTGTGTCATTGTGCGGGAAGGGCACACATTTATGCAGTCTGTGTTGTGATCGAATCAGATTTCAGAACACTGTGGAAGGACACAGGTCTCTCTCTCTCTCTCTCTCTCTCTCTCTCTCTCTCTCTCTCTCTCGTCAAGTTGTCTATCTATCCATCTTTATATTATCACATTATTTAGAATTACTACAGTTGGGGGGGGGAGGGATCTACAAGACAGATTCAGTGAGGTGACTAAGACGACCGTAGCGCCTTCTTTCATCCCTCCCCCCCCCCCGCATCAAATCCATCTGTAATACAATACTTTGTAATCCACACCAGAGAATCCCCCGCCCCATCCATCTCTCCCTTCCAAACTTAGACACCAGTACCTGAATACAACCTTCTCTGGTTCTGCCCTTTCAGAATTACGCATATTGCTTCTGTCCAAAGTTGTAAAAGAATTTTGGGTCCTTTTTATTTAAATTTCTGTCGAATGTTGATCTTTGTGATACGTACAAGTCTTTCAAAGATGTGTAGGAACCTTAAGGTGACGCAATACATTCATCAATTTATTTCCAAGAATTGGAAAATATGTTTTGTTACTTATACTCATAGTCGCTAAAAACGTGAAATTGTCCCCACCCTTGAATTTCCGAAAAAAGACTTAATGTTCCGCAGTTTGCAGAAAACAATTTGTGGATGTGGTCAGTCCCTATTTGGCTATCTGTCCTCCTGACGTATCGGCCCAATCATTTCTCGAACCGAAAGTAATGTACAGTTGCAATACAGAGAACAAAACAATTCAGGATACAATCAAAATTTCGAGAAACAGGAAGGATGGAGTGCAAAAGATATGGTCTATTTCAATACATAATTTGCGGATCTTCCAAACCGTCATTAATAGAAAAGGATCTTATTAATTTCATTATAAACATAAAGATGTCACCGTAATCTCTGATATTTGCGATTATCAACTGCAGTTTATTTTCCGTCAGTGTGATATGAGCAGACTATATCATCTAAATGTCAGGTCAAGGAATGTCAACCTCATTGTTTGCCTCATCATTGACCTCACTATAGGAGGTATTTAGTTCCTCCTCCTCCTTCATTAGCATATTCGTTTTGTAATGAAATTTTAAAGTATGATACTGCTGATGACTTTGTGCTTAAACGATAAATTTCATAAAGCTGGTTCCTTACATTTCGTTAAATATAGATGGTAAAGCTTATTATAAAACATAGCTGTCAGTTAATATAAACTAATATAGATAGCGAGTGGTGGTCTGTATTTTGTCATCGGGCAAACGTTTGTATTTAAGATACCAAGTTGACCTCTTTCAAAGTTTAAATTAGTTTATATTTATGGAATAATATTTACCAATATTTTTTGAAATTATAACATATGTATTTTTTCTGTTAGGGTGGGAATGGCCATATTAAAAATCTCGTCTGTGACTGTGACATTATTTCATATTTTCGTTCCTATTTTCGTTTTCTTTCTGGTGACGGGGTGTCATGCCTGTTGTCCAAAACAGCATGTGACCACTCTAAGTATTGATTTTAAGGTGACCTTGGTTGAATCTGACTAAATTCTGCGACATAATTTTTGTAGATTTAAATTTTAACGGGCTTTGGGGTTGGTCAATCCATTAAAGGTAAAAACAAAATAAACATGCACAGAAAATTATAATAAAAAATACGATCAGTTGTCTTATCAGAAATCGAAATACGGTCAGTTGTCTTATCAGCAATCAATGTTGTGATGTGATTGTTTTTAGTAGTGATCCCCAGGAAGATGGAGTGGCGATAAGGTAAAGTTTATTGCGTCCAAAAAGTTTGTATGCGGTAAAATGGCTTTAACTTTGAAGTAAGGTGCCCAGAACTGAAGGGTGAGGGCTTCGATCTTTCTTGTTATTCGCAATTCTAAACGTTTGTCTCAGACCGACCGGTTTTGCTTGCTTGAGACCAGACCAAGCTATCAAAACAACCATGATTGTAATAGACCTATCTGGTGCCTAGTCAAACCTTTGTTGACTATAAAAACCAAAGAGAAACTAATATCGGTGTACTTACTGTAACAACCAAAGAAAAAAAAAAAAATATATATATATATATATATATATATATATATATATATATATATATATATATATATATATATATATATATATATATATGTTTATTTACTCCAAGCTCTGTCTTTAACGAAGTAGTATTTAAGTGAAAGAAATAAGTATACAGATAGTATACAATAATAATAATAATAATAGAGACTCTCGTCAATAGAATCGTGATATGTTGCCGTAATTCATCCAATATATGATAATAATTTCAGTAAAGAGAATTGTAATTATTATTATTATTATTATTATAGAATACATAAAGTAAAGATAATTTAGATCATGACAATACTATATACACTTTAGGATTATTTGTCCGTATGTCCGCAACTATATGGTTAGAAAATGTCCTACTAACAGTTAGCCAGGGTTCATAAATATGCGCAGCTCCCCTCTCCTCGTTTTCGTGTTCACCGTCTGCCTATGTTTTTTGTCCTTCCCTTCTGCCTGGAAATGAAACGTTTCTTTACCTCTAGAGTCGGATAGATTCGACATACTGATAGCTGTGAACGATTTTGATCACATGCCTGATATCATACAAGTTGGTAACTATGCCTTGTCTTTTGTCAATAAATAGTGTATTAATGTATTAGAAAGATCTTGTTTTGTCGCATTTGGTCGGTCTGTTGTGTTAAGTATAGATATTGATCAAATGTATCTTATGACATGCAAAATAAAACACATACCGTAAATCATCAAAAATAGTTATGTTTTAACATGGCAAACGTTGTTTCATCGGCAACATTGGTTCCTCGTTAGATCATTTTTCGATATTACGAATTTTCTAATATAATGATCACCAAAATTTGGACCCTACTCAAATCTGTTCGTAATAACGAACTCTTCGTTAATATGAACACTTCAAATGCACCAATACTGTTCTTTGAACAGGGGACTACTGTAGTAATGACACCATCTTGTGTACAACTGGACTAGGAATTGTTTGGATAAATGAGGGGAAAAAAACTGCTGCGTCAAAAAAATGCGGGAAGGGAAGAAAACTACTAAAATGCGAAAATAGAGAACAGTCAATATAAAAAATGAGAGGGAAGAACAAACAAATATGCGAACTTTAAAGAGTTACAAATGAATGTA
The DNA here is from genome assembly GCA_016617855.1 of Megalonaias nervosa. Taxonomy (NCBI): domain Eukaryota; kingdom Metazoa; phylum Mollusca; class Bivalvia; order Unionida; family Unionidae; genus Megalonaias; species Megalonaias nervosa. Next base: position 62,453 of record JAECUM010007721.1, on the reverse strand, counting down.
CGAGTCCCCGCACTAATGCAAGTGAACGATAAACATCTAAAATTGTCTTTTGAGTACAACAAGAGTAAACAATTTTCATGTCAAGAAAAACAGATGCAAAAATATGCTTAAACCATTTCATGTACAAGTGCGTCACTGAGAGAGAGAGAGAGAGAGAGAGAGAGAGAGAGAGTCATACTTACCTCAGAAACTTTGCTCAATAAGTGTTGTCACATTGTAAGTTTTCTGTAAAATTGCAGTGTCCCTTTACAGTATTCAGTTTCTTTTAGAAGAAAGAATTATTTTACGCGTTCTGAAGACTTCAGGAGTTTGCAACAGACATCAAAACTTAATTTTTTTATTATTATTTTATCAATTTTATTAATTTAAGTAGGTTTGTGTTATTGTTTAATTGTTTATCTTTTTTCACACATTAATGACAGTTTAAACAAAACAAAATTGAAATCATATCTAAAGTAAACTTTATTATCTGTTCTGGTTATATATATATATATATATATATATATATATATATATATATATATATATATATATATATATATATTCCATCTTGCGGATTTGGCTTGAATCTTTTTTCATCTCGTTTTCGTGAGAACCCATAAGGCGCAAAAAGCATGCCGTTTTTGCCTATGTCGAAGTTAGTATAGTAGGACGTTATGAAATGGGATTACGCTAAATAGAGAAGGCCGTACTGATGTTATGAAGTGCTTACTGTAAATGGAGAAGGCCATACTGTTATGAAATGGGATTACGGTAAATAGAGAAGGCAGGGCCGGATTTGGCAAAAGCTTAACAAGCTACAGCTTAGGGCCTCACAGTTTAACGGGGTCTCTCAAAATTTCAGAATTAAATATTTTTTTTCTTCCAGTTTTATTATAATTATATTTAATTTAACCTGTGATTTTGTTGGCATAGGATGTTCACTATTATTATCTATGCAATATATTCTACATAAATTACTTAATTTACAATGTAATAATTAGCAAAAAATTGCCAAGTTCAGTTGATACACAGCCTTATTCTCTGTTACCACTTACCAAATAGGGCCTCTACAACTTCCCATAGCTTAGAGCCTTACCATGTCTAAATCAGGCCCTGAGAAAAGGTTGTCCTGATGTTATGAAATGGGCTTACGGTAAATGGAAAAGGCCGTCCTGACAAAGGTGGTGAAATTGGATTACGGTAAGTAAAGGCCGCCATGATAAAGGTAGTGTGATTACCTTTACTGGAACGTAGGTACGTTGTGTTAATAATTTACAGGTGTCAACACGATTTGTATCGAGTATGGTTGTAATGTGCACCTGGTTTAGTGTGTCCAGTCTGTGACATGAATCTTGATGCATAAAATGAAGTATTCGGAACTGAGAATACTGGAAGAATATAGGATACGTATAGCATGGGAATTACTATCGGCTCTAAAGTGGGAGTACACAAACAAAATGAAAACGGTATGAAAATCTCTCTCTCTCTCTCTCTCTCCGGCTGCCACTTTCAACAAAACATTTCCACTCACATCTAAGGCAGTTTTAAGAACACAATCTAATCGTATTAAGAATCCATTCTACTATATGTGGTTTTAAAAAGGGACATTCCACTTTATGTGGTTATAAAGGGCCATTCTACTACATGTGGTTAAAAAGGGCCAAAGGTAGGGGATAAAATGGTTATGGGTGAGTTGGTGGCGACAACGAAGACGACGATGATGATAATAATTGTGTAATGATGATTACATATGAGTCCTATTTAAAACCTTAAATCAGATTCTCTGAGAAAGGACGGGAGTATAAAGTCGGGAGGGATCAGAAAAAATGCCTGGAAATTAATACATTGAATTTTCCTCTTGTTTTCATCGAAAACGGAAGAGGATCTGCTGTTTATTGATACACCAGCTGTGTATAGATAATATTAAATATCACAGTTGCTTTATATCATGACCCATCCGTAGATAGTTCCACCATGCACCCCTCACATCCCCCTCCCCTCAAAAAAGGTCCAACACCAATAAGACACGGGGCAAGCTGTTTCTGAAACTGTGAAAACAAGTATTCAGCTAAAGAACAGTCGCACTGTTTATTTTTTTTTAAATGTAAAGCAAAACATCCCAATATACACAACAAGCAAAAAGCAAGCTTTGTAGCATGAAAACCTAATCTTCTACATATGTTTACAAATATGCCTACTGAATTCAATTCGTGTTCTTCACTTGTTTTCTGTGTAGCCTTCTACTCTTGGTTTCTGTGTAGTCGTCTTCTTCACTTGTTTTCTGTGTAGTCGTCTTTTGACTTAGTTTCTTTGTAGTTGAGCTGTAATTAATGCGGGACGGAAGTACGGACAGACAAAAACAATTTAATATGTATAATATTGATGCAGTTGGACCTTAAGAATGCGATTGAAGAATGAATTTCAGAGAAATCCAAACAGTAATCTTAGATAATTACGAGAAATTATATATCACCTGAGGCACTTATTTTATTTAGTCCAAGGTTTTTTCTTTACACAACTTTCTTTAGTGTAACTTTAAATTAGCCTGACACCTATGGAAACTCTGCACAATATAGTGGGGGGGGGGGGAGGAGAGAGATTTACCTGATAAGTGCATGTACACAATAGTCCATGTACGTAGGTAAACATAGGCTTTGTGTTTACATTGTAATATAAGGTATAACTGTCATTCCTAATGTGTTATATTGCGAAGAGTTTTATATCCATCCACCCACCCATCCGCGATATATTTTTTAGCAGTGAGGTTGTGGTGGAGATGGATAAACTTGCAGTTACACGAACACGGGCAGAGTAACAAATATTTTACGATTTTCGCATCCCAACGAGAAGTTAACGTAACAGTAGTACCTGGCCGATGATATCGGATTGTTTGATTTAACTGATGATGGTACGTCAACGGACTTTTGACTGAAGATTCGGTCCAACGCAGACTAGTCAAGTACATATGGTCATCGGTCGAATGCCAAATGGCGCGGCCGACCCGTCTTCGGTCGACTGCAATTTTTCTGTTACTGGTTGGGCATTGTGTCGAATACAGAGTGGAGTGTAGAGTGGAGTTTGGAGTCTGGAGTGTAGATATAGCAGAAGCAGTTGTTTGTTTGTGTGTGTGTGTGTGTGTGTGTGTGTGTGTGTGTGTGTGTGTGTGTGTTTTAACATGTGTCTGTATGCATGTATGTATGTGTGTGGGGTTTTCAAAAATGTATTTTAGATCTAAATCACTGCTGTCGTGTATCAATATGCAGTTTGGAATGCATGTTTTTTGTTTTTTTATCAATGATCTGATTAGATTGTCAAACTATTTAAATAATTTGTTTTTTCTTTACTGAGACGCATAAACAAGACTATGTATCACACTTCCAATTGTTACGACTTTATGGTGTTAAACAAAGTAACAGAAAGAAGCGAAACCAAAAAGTTCATTAAAATTTAACATATACATTATTACTATAAGCTGTAAAGTGAATATTTAAGAGGAACTTACAGTATCTTCACGATATTAAATCCCAAATAAGCCTAAAGGTTTAGAATAATCTGCATGAATTCCAATTATCTTTAATGTGTTGATGTACCAATAGTCATGAATGAGATTATGTGAGTATCAATATACTATAATCCAGAATATCCTTGACTGAATTCACATTAATCCCAAAGTGTTCATGTCGAAAATGTCAATCAGCACTTTGTAATTCCAATGAATAATTCAGATAAACGGTTCCTCTCAAATTATATCTGAACACAGCTAAAAGCTTGATCAGAGATTCTTAAAGACCGATAGTAAAAACAGGAATGAACAATTTTGTTTGCCGCAACCTTGTATAAAATCATAAGACACAATAAAACGACCAGGATGTGGTCACAAGTTCGCTTCCAGCACATTCTACGTCTGTAAATTAGGCTAAACCTTGAACTCAAATGTCAGTAAACAACTTATTTATAACTTATAAACATAACCAAAGAACTTGCGAATAGTCACTCAGGTAGGCCAAACCTCTACACCCAGTTAAGGACGACACATACACACACACACACACACACACACATACACACACACACACACACACATTAATAATAATAAGAATAATAATAATAATCGTCATCATCATCATCTTTGGCGAGGTCATTTTCTGACCTGAAGATTTATAAGGTTACAGCAATATCCGTTTGTGGACAAAATTTGTTACCGCATGATAAACTCTATTTCAGTGTATCAATAACTGCCACACCATCATATATGTATATTGGCGGGGGGGGGGGTCATGAGAAACCTCTGTGGCGGCGATAAGCAGGTACTCTTTTTAGAATGCCACGGAAAGAATCATTTACCTCTACAGGGTATTCCATTTGACGAACAGAGGGTATACTGGGATTCGAATTTGGAACCTGAGGCGTCAGAGGGTATGTTAATCACTACGTCCCTTCCTCCTTAACAATCGCCATACCGAGGGTTTTTCACCTACTCGGAGTGTGGCTCAGCTTCTTTTTAGGGATGACAGGATCAAAGGTCAAGGTTAGTGTTGAGTACAGTTCACAGTCAGTGTTGGTAGCCTGGCCATTTTGGTATCGAAAAGTATGTTTGCGCCATTTCTCATCAAAATCGATGCTATGGCTGCCACTGATTCGGAACAGCTGAGTTCATTGCATCTTCACTAGCCAAGGTTACGATATGTTAACCCTATCTACACCTTGGCGGATCGAACAGATATTTTAGTACTTTGTCCTAACGACATCTATTGGATTTCATAAGTTGCTTTCCTTACTATGTAATGCCAACTAACCAATTATCGTGTAACAGCGGTGCATTGTACATCGGCCGAAAATGGTGGAAGCAATTGACTTTAAAAGGATACTTTGTAAGTTTAACATCGAACGTATGACTATGTACCAGAAAGAAACCATTACATGTTTATTTGAGTGAAAGGACCGGCAGTGGAAAATTGCTTATTTATGAGCCCAATCAAGTTGTGCGCTCCCCTTGTCTCGATTATGTAGGAACAGTGTTCAAATTTGAACAACTTAATTTTGATTGGATGCGGTGGCGAAGATGAGTTCACTGAGGGGGTCAACAATGAGATGTCCATGTCTCTGAGTGGAACATGTATAACTCAGTTTTCCTCAAGCCAGTAATACTACGAAACCCAGTAGGTAAGATCAACTTTGACAGAGACAGCTCCCCATATTTATATGGGTATCAGATGGGTCGGAAATCATGCCATTTTGGACAACACTTTTTCAAATTATCTGTACGACTATATGAAGTTTCTGTTTCCCATGGTTAGATACGAGAAGCAATCGGGAGGCCATCAACTTGGAGGTTGGGGTCCCTTTACGTGGTATTACCAGCAGGTTTTATAATAAAGGGTCATGAGATTAGTGAATTAACCACTCTACTGATATAGCTTATATATTATTTAGGTTACTTCGGGATGGGGCAGTTTGCCCCCTACTGGACTTACACAGTGATGACACGGACCAATTACTGGACACACGGGTTCACGGAGTTTTCTGACGGTATCAAGCTTATCAATCAGAACACCCTAGTGCGCCATAGTGACCAAACTGCCCACACAGATGGGGCCCGATGGGGCCAGGGGATTACTTCCGGAAGACACGTGTTTGAGATAATTTTTCCTAATCATTTTAGAAAACCGCATGCTTCGATTGGTATAGCGACAAAAGAGGTTCCACTATATATTCGGAATGCAACTAATTTAATCGGTGGAAGCAAATGGTCTTGGGGTATTGATCTCCAGACGAGAAAAGTGTCCAGCAATGGCAACTCAAAGAAGGGTTTATTTCCCGTATCTAAGGTATGTAGATTAGCTCTACCTAACGCAAAACAAGCTAGATTATTGTATGGTTTTGGTAGATGAAAGTAAAGATAATTAACTTAAAACGAAATCTCGAATATAGAGCAGGATAAATCAATATAATCTAAAACATTAAGGTTTACGTAAGCGAAAGTAACAAAAAAGCATTAATCTAAAGAAATCCTGAATAGAGGGCGGGATAAATAACAAAATGATTTCATAGCATCTGTATGGTTTCCATAGTATAGCTGTAACTTTGAATAAATATTATTATGGACAAAAACAATAAGGTTAAAATGACAGGGTTTTTATTGACGTCACGTACACATCTTTATATAAATGAATGAATGGGTCTGAAGGTATGGATAAAGTTTCCATGTGCAAAAACAATGAATGGGTATGAAGGTGAGAATATAATTTCCATGTGCGAAAACAAAGTATATAGTTTCATCAGCAAATTCGTCGCTGCAGTTCCAATTTGTCTGTAAAGAGACGAAACTCGCAGTGTGAATACATGTTAACATGAGGTGATAAGAAATAAAAATAAGATAAAAATATGCTACGGATGCATGTAGGCGTAGTAATTTTTAGAAAACCCATATCCTGAGTTACTAGTTTATAATGGCTACCCAGTTTAGCCCGGGCATCAGCAAGGTGAATGAAAAGTAGGTACTCGAAATGCTCTCCTGTACTTTGAACAGCATATTGTTCTAAAAATATACATTGACAGCAATATAAAAAACAAAGTGTATTATTTCAGTAACATTTTGTCAATGATTTTGTTTATTATTATTATTATGTTTGCTGATTTTGTTTATGATACAATCAGTTTTGTACATTTGCTATAAAAAAAAAAAAAAACCAGGTGAATAATGTTGATCAGCTGATGTGTTGGAATACTTTGAAGGGCGAACTTGGGCTTAAGACAAACCCAGCTGTTGCGGATTATCATGTTAATTGTTAAGCTTACGACACGGACTTGTAAAAAATGTACGTCACTTGTGCCTTTACAGAACAAAATTCTCGTAAATGCTAAGCCGAGTACTGCATCATATTAGATACTGCTCCGGTGGCCTTGTGGTTAGAGCATCCGCCTCGGCTGCGGGAGGTCGTGTGTTCGATCCCCGGCCGAGTCATACCAAAGACTTACAAATATGGTACTAACAGCTGCCTCGCTTGGCGCTCAGCATTAAGAGGTTAGTGTTAGGACTGGTCGGCCTTGTGTCAGGATAGTGTGACTGGGTGGGACATCATGCTATATGTCTGCAGCACGATGCCCCACTGCTAGACATCACTATAAACTGCCACACTGCAGACATCGTAGCGATGTGACTGAAAAATTGTTAAAGCTACGTTAAAAATCCAAATCACACACACACACACACACACACACACACACACACACACACACACACACACACACACACATTAAGAATTGCGTATCACATAAGGATCACTTACCGTATCCAACATAGCTTGGTGTTGGCTTTTTATGTTTACAATGGTGACGTCATCAATTAGTGTGTTCCAGCTTTCGACTGAAATCTGTTGACCCACGGATGTAGCTGATCAACATCGAATTAATTCGTACACGTGAAAAATGTCCGGGTTTTTCAGTTCAAGGGAGAAACTATATGGCTCATAATGTGATGAGGTATCAATATTTTCTTGTTTTAATGGAACACAACCCACTGCGGCTTTAAATTAATCTCGTAAGGATAATGGCCAAGTCTGTCACCTTTTTATAATAAATTTCTGGTATGGAATCAAAACTACTACTTCTTTATTATTATTATTATTATTATTATTATTATTATTATTATAGTCCCTTCCTGACCAGTTCTTCATGTGCGTGGACCTAGACCTAGGTTGTCTCGAATTCTGGTCGGCGGAGGAATCTTTTGGCGAGGCCCTTTCTTCGATCCCACCAGATGTGAGACCCTTGTATCCTTCAGTTTCTGTTTGCCACACAGGGGCAGTTGTTGGAATGGTCTACAGGGGGAAAGGCAGGTTTTACTAGATTCTGGAAATGACATACTTAACTTGTATCTATAGTTCCGCTTCGATGAGCGGGCGGTATTAAAACTTACTTTGTCCGTCCGATCACACGTCCATCTGTCCATCTTTTTGTGGCCTACAATCTTGTTCAACTACGGTCTACACTTATTGTGACCAATGATGTAGGTACGTCGTCAAGTCGACCATTTAATTTTTCATGACGGTGGGGATTTAATTGAAGAAAAACATTCTAGCCTCAAAATCGCTCGCAATAAAAAAAAAAAAAAAATTACTCTTGCTGTTTTGTACGAAAGAGCGAATTCTATCCATTATATTTCTAAAGAAAAAATATCTAGCTTTGAAAGAAAATCCCAGACCCCTGTCCGAGTTTCCTCTAGCCTTTCCAGCTTGATTTTAGATAGCATAAATGTCAACGTAGTTAAAATGGGGTAGAGAAGGTCAGAGAAAATTCAGACTATCCAGGCCCACGTCCAGCCTTACGCTAAAATTAAATGGTCGATCTCTGATTTAATAATGTTTCATCAGAATCATCTGGGGGCTATAATTCCCAACCTTTCCAACTTTCATTACGAATGTGGCAACGTACCTTGTAATTAATGAGTATCAGACAACAAAACTGGGTCACTTTGACGTACTGTCTAGGTTGATTCAGGTTCTAGGTTGCTTTCATGGGTCATCCCTGTTTGAGTTGTACCATTTATTTCAGGACATCTGTTGAGACCAGACTTTCATTCTACCCCTGCTACATTTACATAAGAAGGCGTGCACGTGACAGATTGGGTCAGTGTGACGTAAATGATCAGTGCTATATCATAATGACATCAGTGCAAAAAATTGTTTCAGAAACAAACTGGCTATACTAAATCTGAAAAGGAATCAATTTTGTTTTCCTTCTGTTCAGTTGCGAGTAATAGTAGTGGTCAGAAATTCAAAACTATGTAGTAATCGGTTCAAGCATAAGACATTTGGAAGGCGTGATCAATATGATTTGTGCCAGTTCATATCAGTTTTATCAAACAATAGCAGATTTATGTAATTTTCTGAAAAGTATTAATCAGTTTTCCAATCAGGGACGGTTCTAGTGTAGCTGCCAGCAACTGGCGCCCTAGGCGAACTATGAATTCCACCCCCATCCCCACCCCTGATAATTTCTAAAAAAATGGCCCCTCATTTAACTTTGCTCCCAGGGCGACGGTCTAATTCCCCTTTATGGACGGGCCGCCCCTGTTTCCAATATATAGCTCTAGAGCAGTGGTTCTTAACCTTTTTGGGTAGTGACTTATAATAGGTTTGTTATGCAAGCTTCGCAATCCGCCGAACGCTAAAAATACCTGGGTTTGGAAATTTCAAATTAATAAGGTTCATCTCGGAGACTCAAAACAGCATGGGGTCCCAGTCTCGGGCGTGACCCATGCGTTAAGAAACACGACTCCAGAGACTTTCAAAATTCCGAATAAGCATACTTCCAAATATTTGGATGATTTAATATGTTTTAAAGACAATAAATGTAATTTTAGATAAACAAATGTTGTAGATATCCCAAAAAATAAAACCTCAACATTTGGCAAAAGATCGTAGATATGCAGCTTCCATTCTACGGATTGGGCTCCCATATCACTTCAGACTGCAATCAAATTTTAAATCATTTAGCTCTTTAAATCTATTCTGGAATGGTAAAGACTGTAAATGTAATATCTGTAAATACCCCTCCTCCAGCCAGGATGACAACAGCTAATGATTGTGTCAGCATTTTTTATTTATCCTTGTCTTATGTACCATTAAGTGTGTTACTGTTAGCTCCTTTCTTTTTAAGTAAGGCATAAGTTGCATCACATCGTTTTTATTCCTAATTGGTGCTTCTGCATTTAATTTAAATTTCAGTTTTGACCAATCACTCCTTTGCATGGAAATCATCTAAATTGTGATTTGAATTTATCCAGATACTAAATTCAGTTTTAATCACCAACTTTTAAAAATGCATTGCTTGCTCACATTTCAAGTTGTGCATCGTGTTTTGTACCATTGTATCTATTTATTATATTGTATTTGAGTATCTTGCAAATCGTGCTTAAAATTGTAATGATCATTTGTTTTATGTAATGTCGGTAAAATGTTTGTTCGAGCTTATGTGTAAATTGTTTTAAATCACGCTGACGTCAAGTAATTATACTATGTTGTTTTACGGAATGTAGTTATCAATGTAATATTTCTTGCTGATCGCTTTTAGATTTTTCATTAAGGTTGATCCTGTATAATAAAACGTATGACTTCAAGACTATACAAGCATATTCTAAAACAGGTCTGAAAGGTTTTATGGGAAGGACAAGTTACATCATAACAGGTCTAAGGTCCTTTTTACCTTCTGTACGTTTCTTCTACTTGATGGTCTCTGATCGCGACTTCAACATTAGTTTATTTGGTCGATCTTTACTAAACAAGTTCCAATCATGGAACGACATAATTTGTAATTTATTTTCTTTGTAAAGGGGTGGGGTAGGAGTGTAGGCAGTGGGATTGATGGATGGAATTGTATGCCCCATTTTCAAGCACTGTACTAGGTTATTGTTGCTATTTTCAAGGATTTTAGTGTCATGTTTGGTTGGATATTGTTTGAAGCATTTGCGAGAAGGCAAATTTCTGAATCAATTCCACGGTTTACAAATTGTTTAAAAATTGTCTCCAATCTCTAAGTGCATACCCCCCTGTCACCACTGCAAATATTTTACAGATATTTATTCCTGATCAAATTTTACGAAATAGAGAAGACATTATGTTTGCTGAGCAAAAGGGTGGCACATAGTTTGGAATATGTATGTTTTCGTATGGGTATGAATTATTAATTCCAATGCTGCACGAGCCGAGTGGTCTAAGGCGCTTGCCTTTACGTCTCACATCTTTCTGTACGGGTTCGAGTCTCGGCTTGGCCAATATGTGTACGTGAGGAAGGTTGACAGAAGCTTCACGTGGGTCATTGTTTCTTCCCAAGTCAGGGCCGCGGGCAGGGTAGGACAACTAGAACAAAATTATGGGGGCCCATAACGGACAGGAGGTCCACCGCCAACAAAAAAATATTTTTGTTTGTTTGTTTGTTTTGTAATCCGTTGGGGCCTACTGGATAATTTTTCCTAGGGCCCATCAATCCTGTTCGCAGCCCTGTCCCAAGTTCTTCCTCCACAGATATACTGGCTGCCATGTATGGTCCATCATCTGCTGAAAAATGTCCTTGAACCCACAAAAACAATGTTGCAATTACGTGGACCAGTCTGATAGTAAGAAACATTTTACTATTGCGTCACTTATAATGCAAGGAATTGTAAAAGGGGAATTCCCTTAGTAATCCCACATAATATTGTCTCAAATCAAGACTGGCATGTAAGTCCAGGAGAGGTAACTCTGGAAAATTCAAACTGTCTACATATTATTATTATTATTATTATTATTATTGCATTTTCAGGGAAAAAGAATTTGGAGCCAATACGAAAGAAACGCTGAATTCTACAAATTGTATGGACACTCATCGGATTAAACTGGAATGAAACCATTTAGTGTAAAGATGTTTAGTGTAAAAAAGTATGTATGTATGTATGTATTAGGGTTTAATGGCACATTAACACAATATAAGTTATATGGTACAGGTTAAAAGTAAACTTCATAAAATGTGAATAGAAAGACTTGCAAAGTACTTTAGGAAGCCAAGACCCTTCCAAATAAATACAAACTTATATTATTAATCACAAGAGTTTGTAAAAACAAATAGTACAGGGTCTTAAACTTATTTGTGTTGCCATGAAGAAATGAATATGCTTTCACTTGTCTAGTCAGTAGAATCCAAGCATTTAAATTATATATATATATTTATATACATTCTTATGTTCCTTGATGTCTGTAATCATGCTTTTCCTGTGGAGAATATTCTCTATCGTCATCACACGTCTGTTGTCCTATATCACAACTGTTCTTACATAAGAACTGTTGCCATAAGTCACAGCTACTGTCTTACATCACGTCAAAATAACATTTTGATTCACACACTTCCACTTCAACTGGTTTTGTATGACAGTGGATATCTTTGTTTTGTTTTTAGTCAATATAATGAAACTAAAAATTGTATCCTCTCTAAATATAGAACATACATTGTCCTTTCTGAGACTTACCTGAATGGGTGCCACTTTGTGTTTGTTTTGTAGCCAAGAGTGTAATAAAAATGATCCTTCCTTATGCATCGTTGTTTGATAGGAAAATTCTGTCATCTGGATCTGAATTTTGCATCAGTAACTTGACAAACTTATGCAGAATTCTGACCGTCGCGTACAAGTTTCATATCCTGCATCGCTGTATACAAAGGATTCTGTGAAGTCTCTTATTTTCACATAGAGTTACATTCTCAAGTTTGATTTATATATTACTTATTGCATAACAATGCGAGATCACATGAGAGTGAATTCATGGCTTTAACAGGTTGTGCAAAGTGAAGAGAGCTAGGCCTTTCAGTGTTCCACTATGATACATTTTTGCATACGTGTGCCTTGGCAACAATACTGCTCATTGTATAGTACAACCCATGTTGAAATCATGTGAACAATCTGTGCACCACATAGTGAAACTATTTAAGTGCAGGCAGGCAATAACATCTATTCAGCAGGTGTTCACACCGTGTTGGCCCAGTATTGCATTTGATATTGAGTGCAGGCAGGCAATAATATTGATTCAGCAGGTATTCACACCATGTTGGCCCAGTATTGCATTTGATATAGAGTGCAGGCAGGCAATAGTATTGATTCAGCAGGTGTTCACACCATGCTGGCCCAGTATTGCATTTCGTACAGAGTGCAGGCAGGCAATAGCATATATTCAGTAGGTGTTCACACCGTGTTGGCCCAGTATTGCATTTGATATAGAGTGCAGGCAGGCAATAGTATTGATTCAGCAGGTGTTCACACCATGCTGGCCCAGTATTGCATTTCGTACAGAGTGCAGGCAGGCAATAGCATATATTCAGTAGGTGTTCACACCGTGTTGGCCCAGTATTGCATTTGATATAGAGTGCAGGCAGGCAATAGTATTGATTCAGCAGGTGTTCACACCATGCTGGCCCAGTATTGCATTTCGTACAGAGTGCAGGCAGGCAATAGCATATATTCAATAGGTGTTCACACCATGTTGGCCCAGTATTGCATTTCGTACAGAGTGCAGGCAGGCAATAGCATATATTCAGTACGTGTTCACACCGTGTTGGCCCAGTATTGCATTTGATACAGAGTGCAGGCAGGCAATAGTATTGATTCAGCAGGTATTCACACCATGTTGGCCCAGTATTGCATTTGATATAGAGTGCAGGCAGGCAATAGCATATATTCAGCAGGTGTTCACACCATGTTGGCCCAGTATTGCATATGATATAGAGTGCAGGCAGGCAATAGCATTGATTCAGCAGGTGTTCACACTGTGGTTGGCCAGTATTGGATTTGATATAGAGTGCAGGCAGGCAATAGCATATATTCAGCAGGTGTTCACACTATGTTGGCCCAGTACTGCATTTGATACAGAGTGCAAGCAGGCAATAGCCTATATTCAGCAGGTGTTCAGACCATGTTGGCCCAGTATTGGATTTGATATAGAGTGCAGGCAGGCAATAGCATATATTCAGCAGGTGTTCACACCATGTTGCCCCAGTATTGCATTTAATACAGAGTGCAGGCAAGCAATAGTATTGATTCAGCAGGTGTTCACACTATGTTGGCCCAGTATTGCATTTGATACAGAGCGCATGCAGGCAATAGCATATATTCAGCAGGTGTTCACACCATGTTGGCCCAGTATTGCATTTGGTATAGAGTGCAGGCAGGCAATAGTATTGATTCAGCAGGTGTTCACACCATGTTGGCCCAGTACTGCATTTAATATAGAGTGCAGGCAGGAAATAGTATTGATTCAGCAGGTGTTCACACCATGTTGGCCCAGTATTGCATTTGATACAGAGTGCAGGCAGGCAATAGCATATATTCAACAGGTGTTCACGCAGTGTTTGGCCAGTATTGGATTTGATATAGAGTGCAGGCAGGCAATAGCATATATCCAGCAGGAGTTCACACTGTGTTTGGCCAGTATTGCATTTGATATAGAGTGCAGGCAGGCAATAGTATCGATTCAGCAAGTGTTCAAGTTATCTTGGGCCAGTATTGTATTTGATATAAATTGCAATAGTATTGATTCAGCAGGATTCTTCACATGTTGGGGCAGCATTGTATTTGATATACAGAATCTTAAGACTGGATGAATGGGTGTGAATTGTTCATCACCATTCAATATTATGCTCACATCAGGCATGTTTTGTTTGCACCATTTTGACTTGGGTTATACAAAAGTCAATACTTCAATGCATATTTAAAATTACAATGGCCGTCAGAATTAGTCAGTATTATCTTCTAAGAATAATATGCATCATTTTTGTAAGTGCCTATTTGTTTTGGTGTACCATATATAATTATACTACATCCAGTTAGACTAACAAACTAGTCATGACTTTTTCTTTACTTGCATTTACTCAATTGCCTGAAAATGCTGGAGACAAATACTCCTGCATGAGATAGCATCTAATCATGTTAAACAACACAATAAGATTAAACATTACTACTAATACATCTGGAGACCTCATTATTATTTGTTTCTTTTCTTCATGTAGTAAATGAAACACATAAGATGTCGAGATAATCTTGAACGACAAGTAAGATGTGAGTATCTGGCATTGCTGTGACACAGTATATAATAAAATGTCATTTATCTGGACCCATCACAGACAAAGATTTCATGTGGATAATTGGTGGTCATCATAAAGATCATCTGTATTAAAGGGGTCCAATAATCCAATAGTTTATATATATATATATATATATATATATATATATATATATATTATTAAGACACTTCGACTAATCATGATGGAATGTGTGACATTCTTAGATTGATGATCATCGTTTGTTGGAGATCTGCTTGGACTAGTCATGGTGGAATGTGTGATATTTTGAGATGGATGATCACTTTATATTGGAGACCTGTTTGGACTAGTCATAATGGAATGTGTTATGTTGTGAGATGGCTAATCATTTTTGTTCAGAGATCTACTTAGACTAGTCATGATGAAATGTGTAACATTGTTAGATTGATGATCATTTTATGTGGGAGATCTGCTTGGACTAGTCACAATGGGATGTGTGATGTGCGATCAATGTTCATTTTATGTTGAAGATCTCCTTGGACTAGTCATGATGGAATGTGTAATGCGAGATGAATGATCATTGTATGTTGGAGATCTGCTCGACTAGTTATGATGGAATGTGTATTGTTGTGTGATGGATGATCATTTTATATTGTACATCTGCTTGGACTAGTCATGATAGAATTGACTAGCCATAATGGATTGTGTGATGTGAGATGGATGATCATTGTATGTTGGAGATCTGCTTGAACTAGTTATGAAGGAATGTGTGATGTTGTGCAATGGATGATCACTGTATGTTGGAGATTTGCTTGGACTAGTAACGATGGAATGTGTGATGTTGTGTGATTGATGATCATTTTATTTTGTAGATCTGCTTGATCTAGGCATGAAAGAATGTGTGATGTTGTGAACACAAGTGTCAAAGGACTTTGATGTGAATTTGCAAACAGATTCTATTCACAAATGTGCTGCTAGATGATTACCTTTCATCACTGGGTAAACAAACCATTTATTGTGGATTGACAGTTATTTACTCAGGCTTGGATGACAGAATGGCTTTATCACACATTTTATGAGTCCTTGACCAGTTTTGGATTTTGTATGACAAATAACACATCAGCATAGTGGCACTGCAACAATTGGATTTAAGAAAAAAACTCCCTTCTTTCCTAATCACACTTCATATTCCTTTAAAGTGATAATTTAGTTATTCAAAGGTACTATTGTAATTATAACTCTATGAGATTATATTTGTGTTTCTGTTCCTCTGTTCTATGTTGGTATCTGGTTGGGAAATTAGTTTCATGTCTATAAAGACATGTACATTGTAATAAGCAAAACATTTTGGGGGACAGTATCACTGTCCGTATAAGTGAATAATCCAGATAAATGCAATCTGGATAATCAACATTCTACAATAACTGATACAGTACATATTCTATTGCCTCCTCAGGTACAGAAATCTAATCAAGTAAAAGACAGCCATAGAGGTCAATCCAATTCAGGTACAGAAATATAATCAAGTACAAGTAAAGGCAGCCATAGAGGTCAATCCAATTCAGCAATGCAAGAAAACCAGGTCACAGAAACTAGAATAGTTCAGTGATGCAAGAAAACTAAGTTATAGCTGCCACCTACTGGCATGATGCTGTGCCACCTGTACTTGTACATCTCTTACACAAATGTCACAATAGTATAGAAATAACAAGGGAGATAAGTCTAGTTGTCAGAGTCATAATGGAAGTGTAAAAGTTCAAGACTATCTAATCATCCAAAATCAAAGATCTTCAACCAGTCGGGAAAAAAGTCGACAAGTAGACCTGTTGGCCCCCAAGACAAAGTCATATTCTGTTTAAAATAAATAGGTCTGACGGCCACTGAGATATGGTTATTTGCTATAGATCTTGTGATTCAGCAATCGAATCACAGATTTCATAGCTTCACAAAGTGCCATTCAGAATATATCATTATCAATGATAACTCTCTATTGAACAAAATGTCATGCATTGTTTGACAGACTATTAGAAAAAAACAAAGGCCACCAGACCATGAATTATTACGGTATACAAGGACCACCAGACCATGAATTATTATGGTACAAAAGGACCACCAGACCATGAATTATTATGGTACACAAGGACCACCAGACCATGAATTATTATGGTACATAAGGACCACCAGACCATGAACTTTTATGGTGTCTGTCTGCTCTTGATTGTGTTGCCTGGAGAACTTGATTTTAATTGGACTTGATCTCCCTCTTGCATGCATGTAGATGTAAATGAAAAAATATAAATATAATAGAAGCTTACATAAAGGAACAATTTATTTACTCTTCTCAAACCTTCATCTGATTATTATCTGTCCTATATTACATCATCTATTGAGTATACATTGAGCTTTTTGAGATAAGAAATATACCATGGTTTTCTTATTCAATAATTGATTTTCAAAAAAGCAATATTATTACGCTGGGTGATAAACAACATCCTTAGGAAATGTGCTAAAAAAAAGGGGGTTATAATAAATTTGTCACTGAAAATTATCATAAATTCCAAATAAAATTTATTGCAAAAATTTATGAGTCCTCCTCTCTTAAATGTGAGCCATGGCACTACCATTGGTAGTGTCAGATTGGTAATCCAAACGTACTGGGCTAAATACCCTGACCACCTGCCTTAGTGTGTCCATGGCATGATATCACCAGTAATGTAGTGAAAGTGTATTTAGAGCAAGCACGCATCCCCATCTGATGCGACAACCACTTTTACAAAACAAAGGTGTCCTTACAAAAGGGTTGGCTTCTTGTTAGGGCAAAAATTAGCAATATACATAATCAAAATCTGACAGGACTGTAAATCATGAATAATGTGGAATACTGTGTAAATTCCTTTTTATGTATGGGATAACAAACTTTCTGGATTTATGGATTCAAATGAACTAGACTGACACAGCTAAATACCATTTTATGTGACTCAGCCAGCAAGGGTGTCTGATGAAATTATGTAACTACAAACCTTAACCTAGCAAAACTGAGTTTAATGTAAAGATAAGGATATATGATAGGTCCAAGTGATTCCTTATCATGCAATGACATCAAATTTACACGATTCCATAGGCAATAGTCTCATAAAATGAGCTAGACACCAAGGGTAACCAAATCCACAGGACTGAAAAAAATACAGGTCACAGTGACTAACTTTCACTGAAAGGTGCAGTATTTAACATGATTCATCTTGTTTCCATCTTGTGTGACTTTAGGAGTAATCATGCCTGAGAAAATGACCTGAACACCAACCCTTTCCAGGATAATCCAAGCTCATTACAAAGGTTACCCCAAATCATTGGACTGTGAAATATAGGTCTCAGTGACCTAATTTTTCACTGACAGCTGAATTATTCTTCACGATGTAATTACAAAGTCATGTGACTCCATAGGTGATTGTGTTTGAGAAAATGAGCTAACTGCAAAGGTCAGATAGAATCATTGGACCAAGAAATATAGGTCAGTGACCTAATTTTTGCTGAAAGGTGTAGCACTCCACATGACACATCTAAGTATCAAACCCATGAGACTCAAAAGAGAAAGCTTTTGCAAAAATGAGTTACATGGTTAACCAAAATGGACCATGCAATATAGGTCACAGTGGCCTTTTATCACCATGCACTGTAGTACTCCTTAATATGCAAATTATGAGACTCCACAGGCAACAATGCCTGAGAAAATGATCTGAACTCTGATGTCTGATGGATGGATAGACATCATCAATCCATGAGCAAGGACTGCTTTGCAATCTGACCAAAAATGATTGGCAAAGCTATAGGTCTGTCATGTGTCATGATCATATTTTAACTAAGGAACTCAACTATTTGGTGAGAGTGTAACCCACATGACGAGAGTGTAACCCACATGATTAGACCACAACACAGTTCTGCCACATCAGACTCTGTTACATGATCTATCAATGAAGTGCTTTCACATGATATATTACTGAAGTACTCTGTCACATGCTCTGACTTTTAATGAAATACTGTCACATGATCTGCAGAAGTAGTCACATGGTCTGACTGTAACTGAAGTACTCTGTCACATGATGTAACAGGTATTCTATGATCTGACAGTAACTTAGATATTCTGCCACATGATCTGAACATGGATATGGTACAGACATGTTTATTCTTGTCAAAAATATACTAAAGATATGCTGATATGACTTAATTTCTGACTTGGCTTCAGACTGTTCTACAGTTGGGTGCATGTTTTACACATTGGCAAAACTATATCTGTTGTATTCTGCGTCAGCAGAAAGAACAAATTTGAAAAAGTGCATGGTTAAGATGGAGCATTCAAGAGAAGATGTATTCATTTGCCAGATCAAAGGAGCTTTTCCCTTAACATACCCCTCCCCCAGGCTTCCAAATGTTTGTGTCATGTAGCGTGAATGAATTTAAAAGAAATGGGTAATGATAAAGGTATGATCTGGCCCATTTACAAGCTGTACGGACTGTTGTGAAAACACCTAAAGAAATATTGCATGGGCGTGTGATAGGAAGTAGGGGCTGAACATCCATACTGAATGCTAAATCACCGATGTTAGATTTAATGGGCATATAAAAATAGGAAATATGGTATCATGTTGATATTAAATAAAGGACTAATAAATGAAAAAAAAAGTCAAAGCAAATATGAACAAGTATCTAAAAACACAATGTTTTTCACACCTTTTGACTAAAATCTAAGTGACTGACAACAAAATTAATAAAAGCAGAGGGAAAAGTTTAATGAGGTATCATAACTGACACATAGTAAAACAGTTTAACAAGGTGTAACAAGCTAGGTTAACTGGTACATAATATTTTATACAGACATTCAACCTGATTATTTTACAGTTATTTGACATGCACAGTCTGAATTCTACATGTATAAGACTTCATCACAACTTACACAGTATTAAATATCATATTGTCTGTCAATATGTGATAGATATTATGACAAAGTCATAGTAACAAACACCATTTACTATCAATACATATACCATTTTATACAGTATCAATTGCAAACTAATATAATCTGGCAGGAAAGAAATTGCATTCTACAAAATTGTTAAGTGTCTGTCTTCTTTTCACTATGTCACTACCTTTTTTCTGTAGACTTTATTGTGAAAATTTCCTACTAAGAGACTGAATACATTATTATTATTATTATTGGGATAAATATTTTTTTGTGGATATTGTGTTCCCTACTGACCAAAGATCTCAGTACCAAACTGAAAATTTCTTTGCCGTAAATGGGATTTTTAGCGGAGGTATTACTGCAAATTTTGAAATGAAATTTAACTTACATAAAACCACCCAAAAAGATGTCCATGAAATAAAAGAATATTTTTCTTTTAAAAAATCCCCCCCCCCCCAACAGACCAAAGGTTTCCATAACTCATTGTGTACTTGTATTGGCATGGAAATACAGTTGTTCAACAGTAAGCAAATATTTCTTCTTCTAATGACTGTACAAATCTAAATAAAAACTGAAGTACAATGGCTCAATTGCTTTGATGTCAATACAAATGAAACATCTTAATCAGCTTGATACCAAAGCCTTGTAATAAATTACTGAACACATTTAAAATTTTTCTTTAGAGTTACTCAAATACAAAGTAGACTGAAACAAATACATTAAAAATGCAAAAATAAACCTGCCCTAGTTGCAAGCCAATAATACACATGATGATGGTGCAAATGATTTCCATGTATACAATAAATCTGAAGAAGAAGACTCGGAGATGGTGGCATATGAAATTAGGAACTTTAGCCTGAATTAAAATCTATCATTATTTCCATTGTTTTAATGGATGGTCTTTTTATCAGACATCAATGCTATTTTGTAATATCAGCAGTGATTATTGAAATGGCCTGTACATATCCACACATAGATGAATACCACCTGCAATCAATTATAAGTCCAAATGCAAGCGACATGGACCTTTATTCACAGAGGTGATTACCACCTATAATCAATTATAAGTTGAGTCCAAATGCAAGCAACAGACTTTTATCTGCTGTCACACAATGCACTGGTAGATCTGTGCAATTTGCATTTGGACTTGACTTATTAGTGAGTATATACTGTACATATAATAATCATGTAAAATAATATCCAGTCAACGCTGTTCCCTGTCATCACCTTAATATGATTTCTGTTTAATATCATACAATACTGGCTAAAGTCTTTTATCAATACTTCAAGTTACAAGGCAATAATGAAAATTTTCAAGCGGAAATTAGTTGTTACTATTGGAAACAAGAATTCAATAGAATAAAGATTCCAAGACTAAAAAAAAAATTAAAAAAGAAAGTATAGATCATAAATAGTACAGATAAATTAACTAATTAAAATTGTCTCTTATCTCTTAGAACAAGAAATGGCTGCATCATGTTTGCAGAGTGGATATGGTGTCTCCCTTAACAATTCAACATATATGTGATAATGTAATGCTTCAGACATAGCTATATAACAGTAATAAGCGGATATATTCAAATACAACTTCTATTTCAATGTACTTAAAATAAATGATTATCAACTGTATTTTGCTTTTCTGCTACATGCATTTCCAGTAAGTAAAGAATGCATCTTTTTCGAAGTCAGCAAAATTGCGTAGTTAATTTTTTTACAAAATACATTTGTAAATAACTTTAATTGTTCTAAAAGCATGTTAAGAATGCGCCATTCCCAATCGGGCAACAAATTATATTTCAGCCTCTCAAAAAAGCATTATGCCTTCAATTCACCCGCTCAACGTAATTCGAGGGCAGCATACCTCGCTGACCAGTACGTTCTACTGTCCCTTCCATCCAACCCTGATCAATTGGCTGACAGAAAACAATGGTATCACCCTCTGTGAAACTGACTTCATCCTCATCAGCTGCACTGTAGTCATACAGTGCTTGACAAACCAACTGAAATATACGAGGCAAGATTCAATAATGAGATGTGATCAACAAGCAGTCTTTATCAGATAAATCTATCGGGTGATTTTGAATAATGAGATGTGGTCAACAAGACGATTCCACATTCAATAACAAACTGTGATCAGTAAAATGATTCCACATTAAATAATGCGATGTGGTCAATAAGACAATTCCACTGGATATAAAATGTTCTTAGTAGAGTACTGCAAAAATAGGTTGGACTATTTATGCAACATCTTTTGTAACAACAAAAAATGAATTCAATATTCCTTAGGTCACCCCATAAAACTATAGAATACAGTGTCAGAGGTCACCCTATCTAATTAAAGAATACAGTGTCAGAGGTCAAACTATCTAACTAAGAATAGAGTGTCAGAGGTGACCCTATCTAACCACAGAATGCAGTGTCAGAGGTCACCCTATCTAACTACAGAATAGTGTCACAGGTCACCCTATCTAACTACAGAATACAGTGTCACAGATCACCCTATCTAACTACAGAATACAGTGTCACAGGTCACCCTATCTAACTATAGAATACAGTGTCACAGGTCACCCTTTCTAATTATAGAATACAGTGTCATGTCTTAGGTATACATTATAGTTTTGGATACTGGAGATGTGACCAAAATGCCTGCAAACCACACATACTTCCGGAAAAACCACAATACAAACACTGTAATGTATTTATTGTGAAATAATGGGCAGTAATAAATGGTCAAATGCTTTCTAGAAAATGAAAAAGAACCCAAGCTTTTAAAAACATTATTATTCTTATTATCTTCATCATTGGATAGTACATAAATAGATTCTGCGACATACCGTTTTCACATGCTGCTGCATAATGATCGATGTACTACAGTATCGTATTAAAAATCAATATACTGATTGGGTCCAGAGTGTGTTTGACAACATCCAATATGATATATACTCGCTTATGAGATGAGTCCAACTGCAAACTGCACAGACCCAGATCACCTGTCTTGTGATGTGCTGGCATATCAGGGTCTGTACAGTTTGTTAGGAGTAATCA
Organism: Megalonaias nervosa; assembly: GCA_016617855.1. Classification (NCBI taxonomy): domain Eukaryota; kingdom Metazoa; phylum Mollusca; class Bivalvia; order Unionida; family Unionidae; genus Megalonaias; species Megalonaias nervosa. The sequence continues at coordinate 39,907 of JAECUM010007721.1, read as the reverse complement.
GTAGAACTGGGTCTGTGCAGTTTGTTAGGAGTAATCAATAGAACTGGGTCTGTGCAGTTTGTTAGGAGTAATCAATAGAACTGGGTCTGTGCAGTTTGTTAGGAGTAATCAATAGAACAAATAAATTATACTACAGCAGATCAGGATCTATACTGTTTGCAGTTTGACTTCACTTATAAGCGAGTATAAATGTAATTGGAAAATATCCTAATTATTTTATGCATGCATTTGAATATTAAATTACACAGTCAAGGGGTTTACAAACTTGCTCAATTACTTCTGTGGACATGTCAAACTCTGTTTACCAATGAAAAACAGAACTGACTGCAAACAGCATTGACACAAATGTGTCATCACATGATGAGCCAGCGAATCTGAGTCCATAGTGTTTACAGCTATATTACCCCTTTTTCTAAAGATATCACTGCAATAGCATGGTACTAGCTAAAGCCTGTTCCAGGACAGGAGTGATAAAAGAAAGCTTCAGTGAACTAGAAACATAGTTATGAATGAATTCCAAAGGTATTCCAAATGATGTATGTACTAAATAGTACTAAATGAATCACAGTGAAATACTCTATTTGCCGTCAATCCTTTCCTACCAGGAAGTCTGGGCTTCATCTTGTACTCTGAATTGACTTGTACATGGATTATATCATTCAAATTGCTTTATCTCTTCTGTAATTTTTTGTATGAAAAACAGAAGTATTTTTTTTCCAAAGTATGAAAAATGATGTGCAAAAAATAATTATCATTTTGGGAAAGAGATCATATACTAAACCCAACATTGAGAAGGATTTTAAATTATTGACATGATTGTCAGTACTAAATTAACATGTATCATATGTTATTGCACTAAAACAGGATGCACTAGCTGTTTAAATTTGATTACCTATATGTGTATTAGAATAGACCAGTTTGAAAACGAATAACCTTGACAAAGACATATATATTCCATCGCATTTTTCTTCGTGCACTTCGTGATTAAAATAAAATATGACCCAATATGAGAGGTGGGGGGGAGGGAAAGGTTTCAGGATGATTGTAATCTATTTTGTTTAGTTACATGACAATTGTGATGTTACTCATGTACAAAGTCAGTACTATACTTCATCAATTAAATCCTCTGAATAAACAACATCTTCTAGTTTTAATTATGGCATCTTTTGTCCAAAGAAGCACATGGCTTTTCAGTGTTATTTACATGTTAATTAAATATGCTACAGCTCTGGCCAGGTCATACCAGCTGGCACCTGTTTGAAGGCAAGATTCTGCAGACCAGTTCAAATTGCGAATACAGTACCGTGTGATGCCAGGTGCTTACTTGTGTAACTTTCTCAAACAGCACCACTTTTTCATACTGCTGACAGAAGTGTCACAGTAATTCAAAGTAACAACTAGCATGAGTAAAGATCAAACCATATGCCACTTAACTACAGGAAGAGTAAATGAACTTACTGATAAAGGGTACTCTTATTTGTTGGTCGTGTACTTGCAAAGAAAATAACACGGCATGCTAAATCATTCTTGGGATTTAACCTAAATGGAGTCTATATGGATATAAATACTGTGAACATATAAATATAAATTATATATCATTGAAACTGAAGGACTATAATATGTATTTTGATAGTTTTCATTTAATATTTTATTTTAGTTTTCTCTCTTTGTCAAAAGCTTCAGATGGACAGAGGCAGTAAGGTACAAAATGGCACCAAGAAGGGCTGAAATCTCCTGCATATCAGGCATATTCTGATCATGCGGTGCAATAAGATAAATGTGATGCAATACCTCTCTCAAAACTAAACTGTGAATAAGTATTTTAAGACTGGTGATACAGAGATACATTTAATATTCATGAAACCAGTTACTAGTGAAAAAGACAAAGCCAAGGTATTGATCTGGCCTCATCTTATACTCTGCACTCATTTATATATGGAATTAATATGGCAGATGTACAAAATTAGCGAATTCAGTTTGCACTCTGCATCAATTTTTAGGCTGGCAAATACAGTAACCCAAACAAGGTTTTTAATGAATTCACATTATTTCTGATACAGCTATAAATCCAAATATCCTTAAATGAATTCACAATAATTCTGTAATAGCTTTAAATCCAAATGTCCTTCAAAATTTTGAGCAATGTAATTCCAACGAATGATTACATTGAATAAATGAATTCCTTGCAATATAACTGTTCCAAGAATGCCTAATTATAAGTATTAATTTTCTTATACTGAATGCAATATGCAATGGAGAAATGCAATATGAGGCTATGAATGATTCATCTTGGCATTTCATAGCAAAGTAATGAAGTAATGTGTGTGTGTGTGTGTGTGTGTTTGTGTGTAATTTGGATTTATAGCTTTAACAATTTCAATATAAATCATCTAGGCATTTCAAAGTAAAGTAAATAGAGTCATGTGATTCAAACCAGCTAATCCAGAATTAGGTCAGCTTGGCCTCTGAATAGAACCAATTCTCATGTATGTATCAGATCATGTGATGTATACGTGTACTTACAGTGAAACTTAACCTTGGAACTTTATGAATGAACTTGATACATGACTCCTTTTTCAAGTGCAAACTATGATCATTAGATATTAGCATTAAAATGTAATTAAATAAATGACCCTTACAAAACTATTATTATGAAAATAACACAAAGAATATATATATATATATATATAGATATATAAAATATATATATATATATATATATATATATATATATATATATATATATATATATAATAGATATACATAACACTATACTTGTCACACTGGAACAAAGGAAACTTCCATTTCTGCTATGATAACATGGCTACATTTCCTACCATCCAGCAAATGATATGCTTTGACCTTCTACCCTAAAAACTGTCTTGCTTTTGAATTTGGCATATTGCCACCTCTGTGTTACATTGACAATGTGAGTGGCATGCAGTGAATACAAAGCTCGATAATAAATGTTTCAACATCAATTCACAATTTGTTCCTTTATCTAAACAATGCCATTGTCATGAAAGTAAAGTTAAGTTTGCACTACTAAGCTAACACTGTGTACACCACTCCCTCGATAACTCGCACCCTGATAACTCGCGAACCCACTTATAACAGGGGGTCAGGCATGGATCCCATTTTTTAAACCAGAAAATACAAAAAAACTGATCCCTATTTGTTTAACTTGAAGAAAATCGCAATCGAAAATGGTAACTTTTGATATATCACTCGTTTTATCGTCGAAAACGGTAGATAGGACCTGGAAATTTTAATCAACATTAGGAAACATTGACCTTTAATAAAAGTCATATAATTTGTTACATTTTCTTTTCAAGCGACATTCTTAGTAAACCGCAATTAATAATATTCAAGGACATTTCGATCAATGAAAATGTTACTTATGCCAAGTGGAGGTAGTACTTTAATAAATAAATACCAATTAAATAAAAAATTTTATCAATTGAAATTTGTGTTCAAGTTCTATCTTTTAGTTCCATTTTATGTGTAATCATCATAAATGCAATGTGTCCTCTTGTAATTAAACTTAAAATGTGTCAATCTACTGTAACATCTATGTACGCGAATGTTTCGCTGGGAACCTAATTAAGTGTCCACCGTGTTTTGATATCAGACTGGCGGAACCATTTGTTGTATTGTTGTATTGTTGCACTAAATTAAAAGCGGGCCTCTGTTTCTATTATCACAGTAATTACGTCTTTTGAATCAAAGCAGGTGGAATACAAAAAGAGTCAAAAGGCATACAAATCCTAGATGCTTAAGAACAGGCACTGGTCGTATGTCGGATAACTCATTTCAGTTTATTAATCCAACACTGTGATACATTTTATTGTGTACATATCTAATTAAACTACCTTAAATTAACCTACTCAATCATAAATGTCATTAAAGACAACAAGGAAACCAAGCGAAATGAGTACTTCGTAAAATAAAGAGCACTGTTTCATTGATACGGACCATTGTGGGAAAAACGAGTTTCAGAGAATTCCTGAACTTACATGTAGAGATATCTTCAAGGATGATAAGAAGTTACACTATTACTTTTGCAATGAATCGAGTCATCAATTTTAATAACTGAAAAATAAAAATATTGAGTTTCGACATAGACTACTGTCTCACGAAATAACTGTTGCGTGTTTTTGATAAAAAGGAATCTTGTTTGGTACAATGGTAGTGTATCAACAGTTAGTCTGGATCCCTGCTTCGAAGACTCCTAGTTTCAAAAAACACTATTGCACATCACTCTGGGAAACAGTCTAATCAACAAAACAAAAAGCCGTGACGTAATACACAAATGTTTTCGCATATCGTATTTGGTTGTTGAAAACTAGTTGCAATCATGTTATCAATCTTTCAGATGTTGGTTATTCTGAAAATAAATGTGATCTATAGATAATAACGAACAACTTCATCAGAAAAAGTGCTTTATTGACAATTTTTCTCAACTTGATTATAAAACTAGGATTCAGCCATTAAACAGCCCAGTTCCCCCACCCCACGGTTTTCTGGATGTCTGGCGGGATTTTTGGAGGTCCCTCGGTAACTCGTGCCCTTGCTTATAGTGCGGTCTGTGTTTTTGGCCCCTGATGTACGCAAGTTATCGAGGGAGAGGTGTATATGCTCGTTCCAGTTGTTGCTTAAGGTAGGGAGAAATCACTTTGGTTAAGAAAGCCTGGTTGCTGACCACAGAAAGCAGGTGACCATTAAACACAACATTTATGTAGGAAATTTGCTTGGGGACTGGGGGATTAGAATGGCTGTTGTCACCAGGTTATCTTTATGTAAAGGTGACATTAGGACAGGTTTGACTATCTTGCTTAACATCAATGCATAATTTGCTGTATGCTATTCAAACTGTTCCGTTGATCTCAAGAATGAAATGACCTTTGTTGTACTCGTTTATTTGCCAACCTACATGTCTGCATGCTTGTTAACTGTATATGGGTAGATACTGACCAACAGCTTATTTTGTTAGCATCCACTCTCAACAGAGTGATCACTAGTAAAAGAATTACATTTCTTAAGCTCACATCGATTCAGCTTTTGTCATTCTGGAAAGAAGTTCAAATCTTCAACACCACTTCTTACCAACTGAAATTCCAAGTTCTTTTCTGCATAGAAAATATATATAACTGACAATGAAATTTCATAAAATACTAAAATATAAAGAAGTTCGAGATCTGGTCTCCTTCCCAGGACAGCAGGAGTTTTAATAATTTTCCAGAAGACTTCCTGAAAATTTGGGGCAGCTCACACATATGCTTGATAACAAACTTTCGGCTTGTTTTGGTTTGGTTTGGTGCTAAACTGTACATCAACACATGAAAGGTTATACAATGCTGCGGAAACTGAGCAAACTGTCTTATACAGTGGCACACCATGGTGGTTGACCTAGGCTTAAGAAGTATTGTAATATGCTGCTTTTTGCATGCCAACTGTCAAGTCTGACATGCTAACTGCCAAGACTGGCATGCTAACTGTCAAGTCTGGCATGCTAATTGACAATTTTGGCATGCTAACTGCCAAGACTAGCATGCTAATTGGCAATTTTGGCATGTTAGCTGGTCAAGTCTGGCCTGCTAAATGTCAAGTCAGCATGAGTGCAAATGTAGGAAGGTCAATACTGCCTACCTACGTTTGCTAGAATGATCACTAAATTTCATGGTTTCTTTATAATAAAGAGTTTAACCCCAATTTCTTTCCACTGCTCACAACTCTTTTTGTAATACATTTGTGACTGTTTAATTTCGTGAATTCTGACCTCCTGTGAACTATTCTGAAATAAATAACTGAACCAGGTAAGATACAGTTAACAGTAGTTAGGCAAATGGGCCTTTTCTAATCAATCAATATATTGCAAATAAATCATATTTTCTGAACTAGTTATACATACCAAGATTTTATAAATAAATGACACTGCTTCTACTTACTCCTTTTCCTGAACCTCTGGGTGACTGGGGTGGTGGGGGCTGATACTGCTGGGGTGGTGGATGGTGTGGAGGCTGATATGGTTGAGGTACCGAATGTGACGGCAGAGGAGCTGAAAGGAAAGAAATCAGTCCACACTGCTTAAATGTAGGTTTCAGTTTATACTATATTCAACTTTGGATAAAGATGAAATTGTATACTAATAAAGAAAAATATTTTTAAAACTTGAAATAAATTGGAGGGATCAAAATATGAATAACACAAAAAAAATAGCATGCAAATGACCATGAAAAGCAGGAAGCAAATGCTATCTCATGTCCAATGACAGAAAGCTTTTCATGCAATGAAAGAAGATGCAGTGACCTATATTTCCCTGCTAAGTTATAGAAAATTATAGAAAAAAATTTAAGCATGTTAATGAAGACAGAATTATATCAAACTTAAGACACCTGCATCTAAAGCAAAAACAGAAAGGTCCAGCCCCCCAAAGATACAGACACTACCCTATTTTGTCATATACAGTGGTCACTCACTATAAAGCATCACAGTACAAGAGAGTTATGGCCCTGGATCAAATTCAAATGGTTTCCACAATGTAACTCAGTACACGGCGATCTCGTTTTTATGACATTTGTTTTTGCTTCATTTAAGAATGATACAGAGACATTACTGCAAAATGCACATCAAACTGAGAACAGTGTACACTCCGATATACCTACCTATATCAAATACATTAAGAGATTATGCCGAATGTATGCCAAACTGTGAACAGTGTACACTCCAACATAGTTTACAATGAACCGACAGATTAGGGTTTAAGCTGCCTGATTTTCTGTGAACACCACCAACTCGGATCTGCAGGCTCATCATGCTACACTAGATCTGGCTTTAAGCTGTTTACAGTTAGATACACCTAAGAAAATTCATTATATAAAGCTGCCCTCTGAAATATTGCCAAGGTAAGCATATATAACTGGGCAGCTGTGTAATACAGTACAGTGAGGTACTGTGTTGGCATAAGTAATTTTATTTTGGATTGATAAGGGCAGGTTATTATTATGGTATATTAAAAAGAGGATTGTGTATTGTTCCTCCGCTATATAAAGTTTGAGTAACAAAGCTAAAGAATAGCAACTGATCTGAACTTGAAACACTTAACCATCTAATTTTACTGAATGTTATAACTGATGTTTACGACAATACATCCAGAACAGATCAATCTAAGTTATGGTACATTTGTTCACACTTATATAACGGTATTCAATGAGCGTGTTGATCAGTGGACTGCACAAAATTAAGTCATCCACGGTTCCTACCTGGCGGTTCTTTTCTTGGATCAGGATTATACTGCCCAACAATGGAACCATAACGGTCGTTCACGGGATCATAGTCAGAGATTGAGCCAACTCTACGTGTCTGTGATGTTTCCACTGAAAAAGATGGGTGGGACACACTGATAACCCTACTGGACTTCAGTTACTGGCAGGGAGTTATGTGCAAAACCTTTTTGTTCAGAAAATTTAGATCTATTGAAATCATTCCCTTTAAGCTAGTATTTTTGCAAATTTTATTCACATTGTAACCAAATCAAACATCAGATCTGAAAATAATTCTAAACATGAAGTTAAAATGAATATATTCATGGAGTTCAAAAGAATGGCATTGCTTTTTCATTATGCTTGATAATGAATTTCCTGGACACGTGAACTGTCTCCCTTGATTTAGAAAATAATTAACAAGCCAAACTGCATGCTTTTGTGTTATTTCAGTTTAATCTACTCGTGTAATATATTTACATGTTATATAATGGAATAAATTTAATATTTCTATGCTTAAATATTTCCTTAACCAACAAGCGAGTAACAGAGGCTAGATTGGTTCATGAATTTCTTATATAGTTGCCAAATTCTGAAAGTACAACATGTTTGATATTCAGAGTGTCCGAATAGGATTGCATTACATAAGTTTCCATTTCAGACCGAGCTCAATTGACACTAGTTTTCACCCATTTCTTCTTGGGTTTTTTTTAAACTAATAATTTAAGTCTTTCTCTTAAAGTTTATTATTGAAAAGTTTTATTTATTGCAAAAATTTGCATTTCGGGGCTCTTTAATTGAGTTCCTTTTATGGTTTTATGTAACTTGTCAAGTGCTACATTAACAGTCAGGAGTGACTTTTAAGGCAAAACTCTTGAAGAATTGGTCACACCTGAAAATTTATTGTTGTAGTTGAAGTACAATCTGAAATCACTTTTTTTGATTCTGGCAAGTGTCAATACAGAGATGGTTTGAGATGACCATCATAATTGGCCTCAAGCATTCAGGAAGAGGAATATGAAAAGTGGGCGATATTATTGTAATCCAAAAATGTAATCCAAAAGTGGGCGATATTATTGTAATCCAAAACCATTCTTATTCAAGTTAACTTCTACTTCATATGTTATAGATAAATAGAAATTATATCGTACTCCCTGTCACTGATTGATTCAGAAAGCGGTCAAATTACCAAAGCTTAAGACAGGTTATAATGTATGCATTGTTAGGATGCTAACTTTTCTATTACATGTACTAATGATAAAAAGAAAGGAGTGTAAAGCAAATGTTTAATTTAATATAAACTGCCTCAGTTCATACGCAACACAAAGTTTGTCTAAAAACTTTAATCCAATTAAGATATTACCCTAAACAGATGCTATCTGTTTTGTTTTTAAACTCCTGAATAAAATAATGAAGGAAAAACTTGTTTATTCCAAGTCCTAAGACCAGAATTCTGTCCTGAACTTTATTAAGAGATGAAATAGAAAATGATATACAAATCAATGAAGTATATTAGATTCTGCATGCATAATCTCAAAGAAGTTTCCAATTACATTACACAGATGACAACTATGCACTGCAAACTACACATTAAAAATGAATGCAACCATGACCGTTGAACATGCAACACATGGCAACCAAGGCAACTCCGACAGACTCCAAGTCTGACTGCATGCACTTATTAATGGTATTACATAGCACTCGTGTTTAAAAAATATGAATGCACCAAAAGCAACCCCATCTCCAAAGTCTGAGTAAAACCTAAAACAGGTTATAAAATTTGCAAAATAATTAAAACAGTACAAAAATTGAATCATCATCTACGCATGCAAAGGAACATGCCAAGCAAACTTCATTTGCAAAGTTGGTCTTTTTGCATAATTATTAACATGGTGATAAGGTTTACAATCAGACAAGTCTGCAAAGTGTATAAAACCGATTACCTGTAAACACTGTAATTGTGTTTTAATACATTTCATGAGAACTTCTTCAATTTATCCATTATAAGAACCTGTTTAATTCATGATGAAACAACCATAACCAAATATTAATCAGTAGGAGTCAGATAAGATGTCAAATAAAAGGAGTCAAATAAAATGTCAAGTAAACTGAGTCAAATAAAAGGAGTCAAATAAAATGTCAAATAAAGGAGTCAAATAAAATGTCAAGTAAACTGAGTCAAATAAAAGGAGTCAAATAAAATGTCAAATAAAAGGAGTCAAATAAAATGTCAAATAAAGGAGTCAAATAAAATGTCAAATAAAAGGAATCAAAAGATTTAAAAAAAAGAACAGCAGAATGCTCTCTCTGATGTTGTAAATTTTGCATGCCATAAAACTACAGAACAGTATCAACCATGTATACCTGATTACAAGTCCAGCTGCAAATAACATAGACCCTGACCTGCAATTGCATAATGCATTGGCAGATCAGAGACCACGATGTTTCTTCTACTGATTACTCCTAACGAACTGAACAGACCCAAATCTGCCAGCACATTATGTGACAGGAGATCCGGGTCTGTGCAGTTGCAGATGAACTTCACTTACAAGTGAGAGGATAAGGTATTTCAGATAGGGTTATAAGTGAATTCCATACCTCTGATAAATCAGCCTTGCACAGACATTGTGTTATGTGCCAAGATACATAAAATTATTGAGTAATATTAGAACTACAGCTGCATAGACTATGTGTTATGTACCAAGGTACATAAAAATATTGTGTAATATTATAACTACAGCTGCACAGACTGTGTTATGTACAAAGATACATAAAAGTATTGTGTAATATTATAACTACAGTTGCATAAACTATGTGTTATGTACCAAGATACATAAAAGTATTGTGTAATATTATAACTAGTTGTTTAGACCTTGCCAAGTAGATTTTCTCTTCCATGCCAAGGAGATACTCTGAGCTCAGAAATATCTCTAAAGCTGTTGTGGCTTACAAGTAAAGCAGTATTCCATTTGGTGTGGCTTACAAGTAAAGCAGTATTCCATTTGGTGTGGCTTACAAGTAAAGCAATATTCCATTTGGTGTCCCCTGAATGGGCACAAAATTCAATTTTCTCCACACTGTTAAATTTTCAGATTATGAACAAATATATTGTTAGGCTGATCTGTTCCCTTTGGATGAACTCAGTGAATGTAATTTTCAAGGAATGGTTTACATTTATACCAATACTGCAGCATGAGTTCAAAAATCAAATACTTTGAATCCATTAGTAGAAGCTAAGTAGATTTAATAACCTGCCAGGCAAGGTTTAATTGGCTTCTACCCTTGATTAACCTGCCATGATGTGCATGGGACCACTGTGCTGGCCTAACCCTTGCATTGATTCATACACTGAGCAGCTGGAATAAACTCGAACATTTGTACTGGGTCTGAAAGTAACTGTGAGCAATTCACATCTACCATTTCAGAACTATTTATAGGAAAGATAACTTTCTCATACCTGCTGTCATGGTTACAAGAAGTGCCATTTCTTTTATAGAAGGCACCCTTACCTCCTGTAAATATTCACAATATTTGATCTATGTCATTTTGCGAAACATCAAGTCTCAGGTACATGAAAATGGACAATCAATGTTCTCAACATGGTTACCATTGTCAGAATGGGTAATCCATATTATTGGTTATTTCTCATGTACAGACAACCAGTTGTGCTTGAAGCATGAAACAAGATAATCACAAAGAACAAAAGCGGATAAAACTTACCGTTCAATGCAAAGTAGCATAAACTATTTAAACTTTTCATGATGATTTTTTTAATATTAGAATGTTATGGTCCATCGATATGTATCAAAATGACTATACATAAAGATTCTGAATCAGTGCATTATGGTCTCAGTACAATATACCTGTACAACACTTATAGTACAATATGGATGCATGACACTTTCAGCACAATATGGCTATACAACACTTACAATGTAATATGACTGTACAACATTTTCAGTAAAATAGACTTTTTTGTCTTTAATGACACAAAACATTTTGATGTATTATCTAAATTCAGCACAGAAAATTTCACTTGTATGAAAAACATTTTTCACTGCTAGAAATAATAATAATAATAATAATAATAATCACCTAGCCCACATTAAAATATATCCCTGTGGTTGTCATGGTTATAAATTAATGAGTTTAAGGAAGGAATGTAAACTTGTTGTTTTATAAATTAATCAGCAAAGACTGCTTACTGATAGATCAACTGAATTATAGGACATTCTCAACCCTGGTATATATGACATAATTTGCAGATAAATTATATATGCAGTCTCTATACAAACATTTAATTTATCCAGACTTAACATGGTGATGAAAAATATGGAGGAAATTCACACTGCATACAACAAAATGACAATACAATGATGAATCTGAATAAAAAGTCCTGAATTTCACCAACGGAACTTGAGCCTACAATTAAATTTAAGTTTTAAATCCAGTGATCTGATTGGCTGAAATTTTGAGCCCAACTTAAAATTGACCAATCAAATGTCTTAAGTCTTTACCTAACTTGTGAACTTTTGTTGGTGAAACTGAGGTCATTTGGACATAGAAAACCAGCATCAATAGTGGCAGAGGCAAGCTACCCAGAAAAAGCAAAGAGTGAGAAGTCATTTATTTTGTGGATATCCATTTTCATAGGCAAGTAAGCTAGAAGGCCTCAAAGTAGATTACTTCTGTAACTGAGTTACCTTCTCTAAATAAAGTCTTTATTATTATCATTATTTCATAGTTGGGAGCCATAGAATCCGACCGTGTTATAGACCGAACAGTGTTATAAGCAACCAGGTCAGTTAGCAGAAGAAAATGATGCATGTACCCGAAAAAATGTGCAGGGGCGGGGGGGGGTAGGTAATAAATGCGGGCGCAAAAATACGTGCTTCATTGGCACAGTTTTCATCTTCAATCGATGCATATTAAATGAGAAATACACCTGTAGTGAAAACAGAGAAGGCATATATAATATTTTACTTTATTCAGAGAACCACGCATTGGTACATATACATGTATACTGTTTATAATATACATGTCTAATGCATAGCAATGAATAAAGTATCAACACCGTGTACTCACCCGCGAATCACGTCACATACATTGAATCCACAATACATGTAATTCCATCGAAAATATGCACACACAGAGATTTAAAATATTCAATAATTTTGTCACAGGTCATATAGGTCTGAATTCAGTGGGAAACAAATAGCACAATCACGTAGCAAATGATGAAGCACATTTACTTTTCAGTACGTTCCAAGTCGGTAAAAGTTTGCGTTTTAAGCGCCGTCTGTAGAGTTCGTAAGCATGAATTTTTGTCCTGTAAAAAGGAAACTTTCACAGCACAGTAAAAATGTTCCAGTCATGTTGGAAAATGAAATAATCCATCAGATTCCATTGCTTTTATTTAAGTAAGGTAATGACTTCTTTTGAAGAAAGGTTCTTTGTTTTTATTGAAGATTGTAGTCGGCTTTCTTTGATGAAGGGTGCATGCGTTATTGAAGTTACCACTAAAGGACAGCTTTGGAGAACCAAACAAATGCCCGTTTCTTATTGTGGCGGCAACATCAAAAAATTGTATTGCGTGATTGAGACTGATTTTTTCCCATTTGCTTAGTACATTTTCGTAACAATCGTTGCTTCAAAGGTAATGTTTTGTTTGGAATTTCAGCTACTATTTTATCTGGGTACATTTTTTTAAAAAATGAATTGGCCGTCGTATGGTCAATCGTAGTTACTGTTCCTCCCTGCCTATTGAATAGACAAGTTGGAGCTTTTTTTTTACATTTATGGTAGTGGAGTGATGCTGCCTTCCACGCAAGGATAAAAAATTTAATGAAAGGGTCAAGCAATGATAGAGACGCAGGCGTTCTGGTCTGATGACAGGGATTACTACAGAAAATGTGAATGTTCTGAAGGATTTAATTCTGAGTGAAAAAAAGAGGAATTTTACTTACCATCCACGTATAAATGTCAGTCTATATAAATATATTAATTACTAGCGAGCGGCCGAAAATCCGACGAAGATAGATTATGAAATAATGCCTCGTCCTGTTGATCACCGCTACCAGAAATGTAAATTTGAAAAAAAGCGGATATCTCAAAACATACAGTACTTATGCTAGATGTCAACATAAGCGGATTATGATATAACAATGCACTGTTAAGATGGTTTGTCAATATGGACAAAGAATTTGTTTATGTAACAATAGATAAATTTCAGTGCATTTTATGTCAACTTTACGGCTTCCTTTCAAGGGGCCTCTGAATTTCTCCACTCCAAACCAATGGTTGTATATACAAGTTTAAACAGCCAACAATGTCGCCAATAAAAAAAATCGCCAGATGGACCTCGATGTTCCCTCTAATGTGCGCGGCTGCGTGCCCACGCAGCTCATTAGAAAATCCCGCGCAGCAGTTTCAAAATTACGCGCACAAGTTTTGGTAGCAAATACATATGCTGCACAGCAGTTTCAAAATTCCACGCACACAGGAAAAATATTAGAGGGAACGTTGCAGATGGTATATTTTGCCGCCAATAAGGAAAAAAAATCGCAATTTGCAACATTGGTGAAGCCCTGCGCGATTCCTGAAAAAAATTTTACACGTTATTTTTCGTACTTTTAAGAAGAAAACACTATTTTTTTGTGTATGAGAAAAATGCATATAAAATTTCAGTAGCCATGCCACGATCGTCTTGTATTATTCATACGCGATCTCTTCCCTAAAATGATAATAATCTTTTTTTTTGTTTTTTTTTGTACTTTAAGAAAGAATTTTTTTTTCGTGTACGAGAAAAATACATGTACATGAAATTTCGGGAGACATCCGAATTCGTGTTATAACGGAGCATGCTATAGCGGGGTCACACTGTATTATTATTATTATTATTATTATTATTATTATTATTATTCAAAGTAACTAAGACTAAATGGGATAAATGTTTCCATCATGTGACTATCTCCCAATTTAATGACAATGACTCTGTTGCTCAGCAGAGGAGATGATTTTGTGCAGTTGCTTCAATTGTCATGTGACTAAAGTAAAGATTCAGTATCATTTAGTGAAAGAAAATGAACTTGAAACAAGAGTACAGTTAATGGTACTTTATATGCCTACCCCATATTTAACATTTCTCTATGCAGGTAATAATACGGTACGATTTGACTCTGGAATTTATTAGCCAATGGGTCTCCATAATCTTTACATTTGGTTAAAGTATGCAGTCTTGAACTAAACTTACAATGCAGAAATATTTCTTTTTTAATAGACTCACTTTGTCTTCTGACGTTTGACCATCAGAGTCCAGAATCGAAACGTTTCTTCATTATCGCAAATGCAAGCAATCCACAAGTATGATCAAAGAACTTTTCCTGAATAGAAGTTTTGTTGAGACACATGACCCAGACCTTTGACCTTTTGGTCTTTAAATCAATATGCCTCCTCCATGCCTTTAGTACAATCATTCCACAAGCTTTGGTCAATGTATATGCTCTTGAATTTAAGGTATTATGCAAAACATATTTTTCTTCTCTCCGTCACAGTGTTCCTAGAATTTTAAATTTTGAAACCAAAATAATTTTCTTTCTTACCCACGGTGTCAGTCATCCATAAACTTTGCTAAGGAAACATGGCCCAGAACTTAAACTTTGTATTTAAGTTGTTTTTCTTCCTTAAATCAGACCGACCCTGACCTTTGACTTTCTGACCCAAAACTTTCAGTCTTCTCCTTACCCAAGTACAAGCCATACACCAAGATTTGTCAAGGTTGGTGATATAAAATTTATGTTAGTGTTGGGAGCCAATATTTTCTTCAAGTCAGTAACCTTGATCTTTGACCCAAAAGTCAATACACTTCTTCCTTAACCCATTCACAAGCCATCAACAAAGTCTGGTAAATGTAGATGGTGGCAGTTACTGTGCCCAAATGAAACTGGTGACAGGTGCACAGATGGGTGGACTGACGTCTTAACACAGAATGATCATAAATTGTATCGTACCTTACCATAACTCCTTGGGAACAAAATGGCCCACTTTACACTGCCCATGCCCCTTAAAAATTCTGCCTTTGGCCCTAAATATGTCCCAAGTTTCCCAATCTAAATCATTTGTAATGGGAACCAGGTTCTAGATAAACAATGTCCTGCAATTAGCTCAGACTATGTAAAAGACTCAATATAAATTTCACTGAAGAGTTGAACAGTTTACAATGTTTATGTAACACAGAGTTAGTTCACTGTAAACTTTATCTAAAGTTCAGATTGCACGTTTAATAAATACATGAAGTTACAGGTGAACTATATACAGTAAAGATGGAGTACGACTGAGCAATGAAAAATGTTGAAGTTTACGACAGTGACAGATTCAGCATGCAAGAGCAGTCAACTTTTTCCTGAACTTTGATAGTTCTGTTATAAACAATAAGGTAATTGGCAATTATAAAGCATTTGACAGATTGTAAAATACACTGGCCTTCTATTCACAGGTTAATCCTGTTGATTTTTTGTTATTTCTTGCTTCCAGAAACTCTTCCTGTAAAAAAACATCTATGATGACCTACCAAGAGGAGCTAATAGCTAAACCAATGCATATTTTTATTAGGGCTGGGTATTAATAGTTCATTTCCAATAAGATACATATCAAAATATGCTAGTCCCAATAAACAATGTGCACTATGGAAAGAGATTTATTGCTATTCAAGTTTATTTACCAGTATATTGTTATTGTATTTTGCATATCTATAATCTTAAGTCACATTACAGTCTAATTATTCCATTTATTAAGGATACAAAAACACACTGGTTCCAAAATTAGTTCTCTTGACAGGTGTGAAACTAAGACCGACACAGTTAATTCTGTTCCCTTCCTGTAGCATGTGATTGATAGATTAATATGGAAAACAGTGGTTTTAACATCAAGACAGTCCAGCATTGCTGGAATTTTTAAATTGTTTTAATAAATACAATAAAGACTGATTACTTACTGCTTATCATATCAGTGTGCAATACCAAACTATACTGCTTTATCGTTATACTATCATATCAGTGTGCAATACAAATCAGTACTGTTTTATCTGTATACTATCATATTAGTATGCAATACCAATCTATACTGGTTTATCGTTATACTAAGCCATGCGTACTATCACTTGTGTACATAAATTAATTTTATTTTTCAATTAGATTTTGGATAATTTAATTATTTACATGGAAAATTTAAAAATAAAAAACATTTTGTCCATATTTGTTTGTGTCACAACTACATAAATCTTCTTAAGGCATATTTTGCTTTAAATTTAAAAGCTGAAGTGGGAGTGCCGATCAAAATCACTTTTTCAGCCAGATCTGAGAAAATGGAGACCGGTCAAATGATTGTAAATGGGCAAACCTCATAATTAGAATGAGCTCTTGGAAGATTTACTTTCTTTTCTACTTTCATCATAGCCTTTGTGGGTTTCTTTTACCCTTGTCCAGCTGAGTCATTATATGTTCAGTTGCTTTGATCAATTTCCTGAATGTGATAGTGGGGTAAAGAAATTGGTTACATGACATTTAACAACTACCACTTAATAAACTTTCACTGCATTTACAAATGCAAATGGCACTATATCATAGCCATATCATGTGATTGGAAGTGTAGGACAAAAATTGCAGAGAACATTTTTGGTTCTTTCAGTAAAATATTATTACAGCATGAGTAGAAATTACCTAAGCACTTAAGTTGAATTGGTTTCTTATTTCATTAAGGCTTGTACAAATCAGTATTAAATCAAGCATATCCTCAGCCTAGAATTTTTGCGGGATATACTGATAACATGATTTTGTTGCTAACACTCCTGACATGATTTCTGACAATCCCAATTTTGCAAAGAACTTTGAAAAATTGGCTGAGCATAAAGACCGTATCAGTCAAAAGTCATTTGCAACATAGAAATTATAGCTTGATGGACTTTTAATAATTGATTAGAACACCTGTATCAGATTCAATGTAAAAAAAAAAGTGCCTTGCTCATTTCGTTTGGGCTACTTGTGCACATCTCTTTCTTGCTGGATGTTGTGTCATGTTCATACAAATACCACTATGGTGCTTCCTTCTTAAAACACTGAAGGAAGTACCTTCTAAATGTTGCCATTCCTTGGACCAGATCTCAAATCAATTAAAGAAAGCAGTCAAAGAGATACGAGG
This sequence comes from Megalonaias nervosa, assembly GCA_016617855.1. Classification (NCBI taxonomy): domain Eukaryota; kingdom Metazoa; phylum Mollusca; class Bivalvia; order Unionida; family Unionidae; genus Megalonaias; species Megalonaias nervosa. The sequence continues at coordinate 22,451 of JAECUM010007721.1, read as the reverse complement.
CAGAATTTTCAAGAAGAAAAGAATGCTTCATAGGAGTTGCCTCCCTTGTCTGCACAGTCACTATTAGCATGAGCAATGTATATGCAAGTGCAGATAAAAGCAGAATAGAGTTGTACAAAGGATCTCAACATCTAAACTTACTCTGGTCCTCATCCCCTGACGAAGAAAACCTCTGGACACGATCTGGATAAAATACCAAATGTATTATACCATTTTCATAAACCATCCTACGTCTGTTAAAAAAAAGACGTTTGTCTTCCAAAATTCTTACAATCTGTTTGCTGTTGGGAAATTTTCTATCTCAACTATTTTCATATGAGAAAAATGATTATAGTGCAAATCTTGTTCCAAAGATGTTCACAATTTCATGCAGAGCTCTAGACAAGAATTTAATAAAGTCGACTCTTGTTTTAAACTGTTTGAAATCTGATGGGGTATTTTGTGAACACCTCAACACAAAGCTTATGCTACAAAACTGTTAGTTATGCCTTTCAAGTTCATCAAGTGGCAGTATGGTCAATACTTATTCAGGGTACATTTTATTATATGGCTGTAGGGTACATTTCATTATTTATTATATGACCATAAGGTACATTTGATTATATGGCCATAGAGTACATTTGATTATATGACCATAGGGTACATTTGATTATATGGCTGTAGGGTACATTTGATTAAATGACCATTGGGTACATTTGATTATATGGCCATAGGGTACATTTGATTATATGGCTGTAGGGTACATTTGATTATATGGCCATAGGGTACATTTGATTATATGGCCATATGGTACATTTGATTATATGGCTGTAGGGTACATTTGATTATATGGCTGTAGGGTACATTTCTCATAGTGAACAGGTACCATCATTTCAAATGTGCCTGGCACATCTGGAACTGGAACCAATAGCACAAGTTATAATTCCATCATGCAAAATGGACAGTATTTACTGTATGCAGGAGTCATACAAGATGGAATGCTTAAAATAAAATTTTCAGCATATGTGTATGTGTGTGTGATTTTAATTTTTTAAGTAGTTTTAAAAAAATTTCAGTCATATTGCTATAATGTCTGCAGTACGGCAGTTGAGAGTGATGTCTAGCACTGGGGCATCATGCCACAGACATGTAACATCATGTCCCACCCAGTCACATCCTGACACCAGGTCAACCAGTCCAAACACCAACCTCTTAATGCTGAGCGCCAAGTGAGATGGGGCTGTTAGTACCATTTTTACATCTTGGGTTTGACTCAGCCAGGGTTCGAGCCCATGATCTTCTGCATCCAAGGCAGATGCTCTAACCACTTAGGCCACCAGAGCGGTCTGTTCAGCATAATTTGAACAATTACAAAATGGGGGGGAGGGGGCAAATTATTTCTGTCAAATAAATACAGAAATATATTTCTTACTTATCTAGAGCTTTTCATGTTAAGTTTATTCAGTAATGACATAAAATGGCCAAAAAAAAATTTCAGCAAGATAAATAAAATCATACAACTGATTGCCAATAAAATCCTCTAGACAGAGAATTATTGTAAAACTTTAAAAATTAGTTGAAAATATATTATTTCAGAAGTTTATAACTGACAGCACTATATAACTGACTTAAATTATTATGTATAAACTTAGTTCTTGTTTTATCAAATCTTTTATCTGCCCTATAATTCTAAATATAAAAATTTGGTTTTACACTGTAAAATAGTAATGAATTTCCCTGCAAATTCAATTATACTGGAGTATAAAAGTCAGTATAAAAGTCGGATAATTTTAATATGTTATTTGGTAAGCATTATCTCACTACAGATGACTACTGCTATTCGAGTTGATTACATATTTGTACTGCAATTTGGTACATAACTGACGTGAAGCATTAGAGTACATATTGGTACAGCAATTTAATACATAACCACATCAAGCATTACAGCTGATTATGATACATATTTGTACTTCAATCTGGTAAATAAAGGCACATTAAGCATTAACCTTAGGCTCCGCTACCATTGCATATCACTAAGCTTTGCAAGTCATAGTCTAAAGACCCCTATCTGCAAACCTGAAAACATCTGCCTATCACCCTGGAAGCTTTTACCCACTACCAATGTTTTTAAATGAAGGCATCAAGGATATATAAAATGCAGAAAAAGCTTAATCAATTCATTCGGCAATTTATAATCTCTAAGCTGATTACTGCAAGGGGTTCTGTCACACTTTCATTTGTTTGTATTTCAACTCAAACTGTTAAACCAGAACCAGCTTGCTCAATGTTCTTTTCTGGTTCCTGGAAATGTCCATTTTCAGTGAAATGGCAAGGTTCCATGGTCTATACATACACAGAAGGTAAACAAAATCCCGTCATCTGCATCCAATATTTGCAAAAGAAAATAGTGAAGCTGACAAGCTTTGTAAATTTTAACAAAATAATTTATTTCCGTAGAAAACAAGGTAAAAATATGAAATAGGACTTAACGTTTGTGAATATAATCCAAAAATTAATCCTAGAATTGAGAAATATAAGTCCTATCACTAAACAGTTCTGATTTAATCCAGGTTTGAATCTCTGTTAAGTTCCAGTATGGAAGGCGACGACGTCAGATGAGGTCGTTGTACAGAAGGCAACAGTTCCTCATTGAATCACAATTTATAATGTTCCCATTTAGAATTCCAGAATAAATTTCCACTGAATATCTTTGTCCCAGAACTTTTATAAAAAATGCACTTCTGTAGTTTTCTAGAGAATAAATTATTAAATTCCAAAAAACAGATGAACTTCAGAACAAACTGACATCAACAATAAAACACCTTGAGCTCTGAGGTATAGGAATACGACTGGATCGATCTACTAGCAATTGGCTGTTTTAAGCCACGATTTTAGATCACATGGTGACTCACGTGATGGATTATATGATCACTAATTTGAACAGCGCGATAAAAAAAATGCCATTTATCATGTAGGCCCAAATAGCCCTGTCTAAGAATCAAATTCTCATGCTAGAAATATATATATAAAAAAACAAGGCTGTTTACAATTTATCTAACACATGGGCCGAACATGACCTTGGTAATAGCCAATCGTTTTCACTTGATGTTTGCAAAATCTATGAACCAAAGTGAGCTAAAAATAGTGCTTAAGTCATACTTTTGCGTTCTAATCAGACTGAATTTTTTTTCCAAAATTTCAAATCCCGTGAAAATAATCATTACAATAAAATGTAATGAAACAAAAATAAAATCAAAAAGGATTTGAAACTAACACACAAGCAATTTAATTACATATACATAACACAGGTTAGAAATTATAAACTGATGCATGAAACGACCAAGTCTTGTGCATTTTTTTTATCACTGATGCTTTTTGTTTTTAAAAATGGTATGGTGATATAAGCTGCCAGGAGGGTGAGTGAATGCTTAAGATAATGCAATTATAGTCACCTAGGAGTCAAAATAAAAATTCCATCACTTTTAACATGTGCCTTCATGCCATTATTGCATATATGAAGTCTGATCAGAAAATAATGAAATAAATATCATAGTAATTATAATTTTTGCAAATTTAATTTTATGAAGTCTAATCAAAAAATAAAAAAATAAATATCACAGTTTATGTTTGATTCTTTAAAGCCTGAAACTGAACATTTAATCATTGCTACCAGTATATAGCCAGGATTGTGTGAGTCAACATATACTGTACTACATACAAACATGTATACATACATTACACACATTAGACCTTTGAGCCTATCCAAAGTATCTTAGGGGCTGATGCAATGGATAATGCCCCTCCCACAGGCAGGCACCACACGAGCAACAAACTACAAAGTTTCTTGAAACTCCACTCAACTGTTCAACAGTTAGAGAAATATGCTTTGAAATGAAAATTTGTACAGCTACCCCCCTCCAACTTATGTGATACTTGTGTTCCATGCAACTTGAAATTATTCGTTTCACTGCCTTAAATTGTCATTGAAAAAAAAATGTAAAGTATATACTCGCAATATAAGCCAAATAATTTCGGGAAAAAAAAAGAGTCTGGAAGAAGGGAAGTCAACTTATCCATGGGACAAGGTCCAAGCTTGAAATTTTTCAAGTTTTCTTGTTGACTACCAGTACATATAGTTATTGTAAAGCAGTGAAGATCAGTTCACATTCCTAACCTGAACCAGATGAGCTCTTCTCCTGAAACCCCACATGAATATGACCATCCATTCAATGGAGTAACAATAACAAGATTACCATGTTAGACCTATTACCAGGGCATTTAAACATTTTTGTTCTGAGATGTCACCATGCGTAACATCTGAAAAACCTGTATATAAATGTCAGGAAGTTTACATAGCTGTGAAATAATGGAAGAATAACTCTAATGAGGGTAAACAAAACTGTAGATTTTCTTTTGATGTACAAATTTAACAAAGCGATCAAACCCCATTCATACCATATCCAGTTCCGATTCTTTATTTCATACTTTTCAATCCTAAGATCTTGTCAACCACAATTTCTAAAATCATCTCCTTCAGAATTTAAACAATACATCCCAAATTAGTTTTATGACTGACACTCTCGGAGAACAATTGCTATCTAACGTGAGAGAGAGGCATTAAGGGCGTATTGTCAAACTCCTGAGTTTTGTTTCAGTGTGGGTTCTTAGATCAGTAGCATAAAGGAAAGTTAACTAAATTTGCTATCCCTTTGAATTCATAAATGGTGTTTTCCAGACATGGGGCATGCAATTAGTTTACAGTGGTTGGGGTTATGGTAACTATCAACATGCCATGTAATATAATTAAGAATATCACGAATCATAATTATTTAATACTATATCTCATGTATATAAAGATCCTGATTAAATGTATAAATTGAAGTTGAAATTTTGTTATTAAATATGTTGTTTTGACATAACACTTCCTGATTATTTTGATTCCTTTGATACTGTGCTACAAACTGTCACTATTTCTCAATTGCCATGGTAACAGGATGTGCTCTTCTGAGCAACTCCCATCTGAGGTTACCTCAGATTAACAAGCATTTTGGCATTCCCACTGATCGGAAATGAGTCCCACTGATCGGAAATGAAAATGCACCACATACTCAATACTGATGCAATAGGATAAAAATGAAAAAGTATAATGACAATTTTTGGGGATATGTTTTCTAGTTAGTAACACTGTAATAGGACAAGTTCGACATGTTAGATTATCTTCTGCTGGGGAAAGTATGTTAATATTCACACAAGACTGCTTAGTCTTGTATCTAATAACCATCCAGAATCGAGGACATTGTAAATACTTAGTCTTGTATCTAATCACTATAAGGCATCAAGGACATTGTAAATGCTTCGTCTTGTATCTAATAATCCTAGGGCTTCAAGGAAATTTTGAGATCCCCAAATATTTTTAAAAGCATTTGCATTAACTTGCTATGATGATATGATGATCCTTCAACATGATGACACAAGCTAATTAACCAACTGTCTTTGGCCAATTACAAAAATATAAAAGGTGCCAACATCATAGTAACATCTGCATGTAGGTCAGCCTAACTTCTTAATGAAATCACCCACCACAGGAAACTTCTGTTATTTTTTATGAACAATCAGTGAATTTGTTATTCAAATTTTGCAGTTACACCCTCTGAAGCCCATGCTCAATGTTTCCAGGGTAAATTGGATTGATCCCTCTGAAACCCATCCTCTGTGTTTCCAGGGTAAATTGGATTGATCCCTCTGAAACCCATCCTCTGTGTTTCCAGGGTAAATTGGATTGATCCCTCTGAAACCCATCCTCTGTGTTTCCAGGGTAAATTGGATTGATCCCTCTGAAACCCATCCTGTGTGTTTCCAGGGTAAATTGGATTGATCCCTCTGAAACCCATCCTCTGTGTTTCCAGGGTAAATTGGATTGATCCATCTGAAACCCATCCTCTGTGTTTCCAGGGTAAATTGGATTGATCCCTCTGAAACCCATCCTCTGTGTTTCCAGGGTAAATTGGATTGATCCCTCTGAAACCCATCCTCAATGTTTCCAGGGTAAATTGGATTGATCCCTCTGAAACCCATCCTCAATGTTTCCAGGGTAAATTGGATTGATCCCTCTGAAACCCATCCTCAATGTTTCCAGGGTAAATTGGATTGATCCCTCTGAAACCCATCCTCAATGTTTCCAGGGTAAATTGGATTGATCCCTCTGAAACCCATCCTCTGTGTTTCCAGGGTAAATTGGATTGACCCCTCTGAAACCCATCCTCTGTGTTTCCAGGGTAAATTGGATTGACCCCTCTGAAACCCATCCTCTGTGTTTCCAGGGTAAATTGGATTGATCCCTCTGAAACCCATCCTCTGTGTTTCCAGGGTAAATTGGATTGATCCCTCTGAAACCCATCCTGTGTGTTTCCAGGGTAAATTGGATTGATCCCTCTGAAACCCATCCTCTGTGTTTCCAGGGTAAATTGGATTGATCCATCTGAAACCCATCCTCTGTGTTTCCAGGGTAAATTGGATTGATCCCTCTGAAACCCATCCTCTGTGTTTCCAGGGTAAATTGGATTGATCCCTCTGAAACCCATCCTCTGTGTTTCCAGGGTAAATTGGATTGATCCCTCTGAAACCCATCCTCAATGTTTCCAGGGTAAATTGGATTGATCCCTCTGAAACCCATCCTCTGTGTTTCCAGGGTAAATTGGATTGATCCCTCTGAAACCCATCCTCAATGTTTCCAGGGTAAATTGGATTGATCCCTCTGAAACCCATCCTCTGTGTTTCCAGGGTAAATTGAATCTTGTTTGGTGTTTAACAGCATGCGTTAAAAGTTATGTCCTGTAAATGCATTTTGAGTCGAGTGCGTTATTCAGATAAACACTGCAATAGCTGACTTGGGCTGGATGCAAACCCACAACCCTCATGCTGTCAATCTGGCACATTAACTACTGGATTCTACAAGGACCTTTGAGTCTGTTGACAGGTCACCTAAACTGACATCCCTATCTCCGAGATCAATATTAAAATCATTCACATTCACAAGTTGCACAATTGCTCAACCTGTTCTTATAAGGGAGATTATGTAAGTCTCCACTTTGTTTATATACAAAAACCAGGTTAAATCATCTTTCCAGTAAAAGGATGTGCAAATAGAAAGTTGGTATCAAACAAAAGCATTCACACACTACAAGATTTTGACTAAGCAAGGCTCTATTCATGATTTTTGTCGCAGATATAACTACTGGCATCTAAAATACAAGTATACAGCATAGTTTTATCTACAATATATATATATATATATATATATATATATATATATATATAAAGATTTAATGCCACATCAGCACAATCCTGAGTAAGTTATGGTTTCTCAAACAAAGACTAAGGCGAAAATGGCTGAAGTTCTTAATATATAAAGCCATTATTTTCCATGAACTAAACTAGTACAAAAAGCACATGACCTTCTCAGCTAGAATATCAACATGAGATGTCATATCCCGGGAAGGATGGTGCGTCTAGTCTATTCAAACAAGGGGTGTTATAACAAGGGGTGTTATATCAAGCAGAACCTAAAGTAATTTAGTATCTGCTACAGTTCAAAAGCTTCTGAAAATCTATAACAATCATTTAAGTTTCTGAATATGTATTAATATATATGTAATAACACACCCTAATCAATCTACTTTTTTAACTGGACACAATTATGACAAAGATAGTGAAAAGTGTAATGTAACAGTTGATAATAAAAAGCTGAAGACTACAATGATGTTACCTCTAGTATATAGTAAACAACATGAATAATTTAACTGGAACATCACTCAAACTTTTCCAATAACTAAAGGAAAACACTTTTCAGATACTTTGGTGGGATGAATGCATGAGAAATAAGAAAACTGGAAATGCTGAGAACAAAAAATGGTCAAGACTAAAGTTCAAAACCATTCAAAACCATCCTGAAAGTAATGGAATAACTTCATGGTAATCAACATTGTAGTGGAAGGCACTCCTGCAATTTTCTCATGTTTAAGCTAATACACACAATCTTCTATTTACACGAGATCAGTGAACAAGTTGCTATAGTCTAAGTTTAATTTGGTTATACTGATGTGTCATCTAAACAATTAAGGAAAAGACAGAGCATGTTCCAATTAACTCTAAATGCCCCCAAAATGGTGCATAATGCTTGACAAATGTCTGAAATGCTTCAACATGGCGGTGTCAAAGAAGCATGTATATATATATATATATATATATATATAAAACAGAGATTGCTACTTACTCTTCACTGAGAAGCGTTTGACTGGTGCTCTATCCTCATTATCTGAGGTCAGTAAAGCAGACATAAGGTTAGAGACACAGTCCAACATTTTTTATGAATCAAGAGGCTTTTTGCTGTGGCATGGACATGATTGATGTCCAAGTATAAAGTGGAATATTTAAAAAGGACTAAACACACAAATGATACAAAAGATGCAATGAGCGGAAAAGACAGTATTATGTCTATTTTGACAATATCTTTAGAAACATCATCTCAAAACATCTTACAGTATAATTATGGGCTATCAAATCATAACAAGTTGCAAACAAATTTTTATAACTGACAGTTCCAACTCAATTTGGAAAAATAATCACCATGAATTACATTAAACTGGAATATAATAAACACCATGAATTACATCAATGTGGAAGAATATTCACCATGAATTACATCAAATTGGAATAATAAACACCATGAATTAGATCAATTTGGAACAATAATCACTATGAGTTACATCAATTTGGAATAATAATCACCATGAATTACATCAATTTGGAATAATAATTACCATGAACTACATCAAATTAGAATAATAATCATGATGAACTACTTCAAACTGGAATAATAATCATGATGAATAACTTCAAACTGGAATAATAATCATGATGAATTACTTCAATTTGGAATAATAATAATGATAATCACCAAGACATGCATCAAATTGGAATAATATAGTGAATAACTTCAATTTGGAATAATAATCACGATGAATTACTTCAACTTGATTAATAATAACCATGAATTACATCAACTTGGAATAATAATCAATACAAATTACTTCAATTTGGAATATTAATCATGATGAATTACTTCAATTTGGAATAATAATGAGGAATTACTTCAATGTGGAATATTAATCATGATGAATTACTTTAATTTGTATAATAATAACCATGAATTACATCAATTTGGAATAAAAATAGATATAAATTACTTCAATTTGGAGTAATAATCATAATGAATTACATTAATTTGGAATAATAATCATGATGAATTACGTCAATTTGGAATAATAATCATGATGAATTACTTCAATCTGGAATAATAATGATGATGAATTACTTCAATTTGGAATAATAATGATGATGAATTACTTCAATCTGGAATAATAATCACGATGAATTACTTCAATCTGGAATAATAATCACGATGAATTACTTCAATTTGGAATAATGATGATGATGAATCAATCTGGAATAATAATCACGATGAATTACTTCAATCTGGAATAATAATCACGATGAATTACTTCAATTTGGAATAATAATGATGATGAATTACTTCAATTTGGAATAATAATGATGATGAATTACTTCAATTTGGAATAATAATGATGATGAATTACTTCAATTTGGAATAATAAATCACCATGAGTGTCTTAAATTTTTCAAAGACAAAATCATTATGCCCCAATTCATATTTGTACATGTCTAAAGACTGCTGCATAATATATTCTGTTAACTTTCAAAATTCAAAGAACACGGAATGAAGATCAGTAAGTTCTATCTCCATAATACTGTTCAAGAATTAGTTGAGGTCACCGTAACTCTACAAGTCCGAACAGGGTTCGCAAAATAATAATAGCTCTGGCCAATATACAAAGTAACAAAAAAGAAAAGACTCAAAATGATAGGTTTCCAAACAAGTTGAAACAAGGCTGTAGAAATGCAATATAAATGGAAGGGGGGGGGGGGGAACACTAAATTAACTGAAGAAAATACTGTCAAACCAGCTCCAATGGCAGATCGCCTGGTTATGGCAACCATAATGAAAATGGTATCTGACCTTAGCTCCAAAGTCCCGACCATCAGCATAAGTATGAAGCTGCAGAGCTAAGATAACCTCAAACAAGACTGCCACAGAAACCAGGCATTCCATCTGCACAGCCCATTTGTTGATGCATCACTTTGTAACTGACTCACAAAACTGCATCACATAACTTAAATACTCATGCTGCTCGCAATGTCCGAAACGTGATACCTATGTTTAAGCAAGTCTATGTTGATGAGACAACATGCAGCCAGTCAAAAATCACTTGATGTTTACTGAAAGTGAATCTATACAAAACTGTATGAGACCAATATATCTACACTGACAGGCATATTTAAAAAGTTTAATATAAATGTAAGTCAAACTAACATGACCCAGAGTAGTAAAAAAAGAAAACAAAATCAGTTCAAAGTTGGGTATTGTGGAGATTTACATCAAGTAAGTCTTCAATATTAACAAGTCACCACATATTGGATACTTATATACAGATTATTCAAACTTAAATAATCCAAAATGACTTCAGGGTTCTCCCCAGCACAACACAGCGGCTCATTGTTGAGAAATGTTTCCTGAGTGCATACTCTAACCACACAGTCTTATGCTAAGTACTTCGTCTTTCCATGAATGTCTTATGCTGAATACTTTGACCTTCTATGAATGTCTTATGCTGAGCACTTTGACCTTCTATGAATGTCTTATGCTGAGTACTTTGACCTTCTATGAATGTCTTATGCTGAGTACTACTTTGACCTTCTATGAATGTCCTGTGCTGAGTACTTTGACCTTCCATGAAACAGCAGTATGATGCATGTTAAATCTCCAAATCAACTTGACAGATTATTTCCAACTATTGCAAATTAATTAATTAATATATCACAATAAAAGTTCTTCTATTTCTGACTAACTTCAATGATAACACTGATTCAATTAAGTCAGATTGTCCAGGTTTTCAACTGCTCAGAAGCACAGTTACATTTACAATATTTGATGCACAAATTTTTTCCCATATTCATATAATTTGATCACATTTCAATAAATTCATTAAATCAGAGTAAAATGGAGAGTTATGATTAAGGTTAATATTTATTTTAATATGTTTAAAATCTGTACCAATTAAATGACTACCATCTTTAACAAGTTTTTGAATTATATGATTACGTAAAATAAAAGATGTTAAAAATACCAAATTTTGGAGCAAAATGAAAAAACTAGCATCAAAGAATTTTTCAAAATTAATAGAGGATATTTTCTTTTCCTATGTTAATACCGAATATATTTCATCATGTGGTACAAAAAAGTGACATTTTAAATTATTTTAAAAAGTATCCATCAGTAATGATGATTTGTTTCGTGTCTAAATTATGTGACATCATTAAGTCCAATATATGTATATTTTATTGAATATTTCTACTTTATAAATTCATTGAAGAGGAACATCTGTTTCAGCTTGGTTACTAACTCTCTTCATTGCATGTTATAATGTCTCTGGGGAGAACCCTGTTCTTATAAAAGGAAAAAAGAGAAAATGCCCCCAAAATTATATGTGACTAAAATATAACCATTATGAATTTGTCTTGTTAAAATTAATGAAATGGGAGAAGAGGGAAGACAGATTAGTATCTTATAATCTCTTGGCATGAGAAAATCCCAAATCCCTTTACAAGCCACTCTGTACTTACTTTGTTCCCTATAGTTCCGTTGATCCTGAGAATCTAGAGGAAGGAATATTATCTAAGAACTGGCTGGTACAAAGTACAATTGTAATGGACATTTTATGATCTCCAATAAATGTGTACAGTATGAATGTCATTCTTACAAATATTTCTTCAATATTTCAAGCAAGAATTATTACACATGTACACATCATTGGTATACACAATGTTAACTTGATCAAAATCTTGGTAGAATATATTTTTCTCTGAAACTAAGGCAAATACCTCTTTGACTGGATTAACATGAATGTTATTAATTCACTCCATTTTTTACGGTACCTATTATTTATCCATGTCATGAAAAAAATTATATCAAAAGTTGCAAACTGTGCTACACAACCAATGGTTATCCCACTTTGGAAGGGGTGGTATTCCAAACCAAGAGGTCAACACTCCTTACTAGTCTTTCTCTCCAAAGATACAAAAACATGGAATCAGCCTAGCTTCAGCCAATGTGAAGAAGTCAGTTGATTACTGCTTTTTGTGCATCACCAAAATAAGCACTGCATCCTGAATTGACCCTGCTACAAGGCTTTGCACTTAACATGCAACAATCATGAAGCAAGGCTGTTTAAATCTTCAAAGCGTTAAACAATTTGTTGTTTGTCAGCCTTTGAGAGCATTTATTACTGATTACAGGTGCCCAAATCTCATTCCTGCACAAGACTGCAAGCACAATTAAGCATCATACATATAAAATGGGAATAATAATTAAGGAATGACACACGAATCGCATGAATATGATGGAACTGTAAATAGAACAACATACCATTAAAATTTCAAACTTTGTGCACCGCTATAAAAGTGTGCAAAACAAACTAAAATTCTACCATGCCTTTTCAATCCCACAGTCAACATGCATCAAGTGATTGACTTTTGACAAAATAAATATAACAAAATGATGTGTAACTCCATATGATAAACCATAATGAATATTTTCAATAGAAAAGATAATCTACTGTGCTAAGTAAATTTCATTTTATGAACATTTTAAATTATGACAAAGCGTGCACTTAACATATTTTGGTGGTTACTTACTTTATTAAAAATGGACAAAAAATGTGAATCACAAATTTATTTAAGATGTAAAGCAAGTTTTTCTTTTCTTTCTTTGCATTTTCCTTCATATATCAGAAAGAGTACTTCTGGTACCACATAAAACAGTTATTTCTTCTATAAACTTTAACTTTCCAGCATTTTCAGGCAACACAAGACATTAAGACAAAACACTGTTCAAACATATTCAAGGCATTTCTCATATAACTACTGTCAAATCTTGTTAAACCAATTAAGACTGATTGATTAACTATTTTAGTTAAATAAAATAGTAGACAATATGAAAATCGAGTGTTTTTCTGGCATTATTCCTGAACAAAAAACTCCTCTGATGAACTACAATGCATTCATACACAAATGTTTAGTAGAAAACACAACATTGTTTTGTAATACATCGGCCTATTGTGTCTGTGAAAAATGTGGAAAAATGCAATGTACCACCCGCAGTATCTTACCTCGTCCTGATTTTGAGTCGTACACCATATTGGCTGAGCTTCGACTGGAGTAAGGAGTCCCTCCACCAGTGTTAGGTGCTTGATCGGGATCGTAGTCTGCAATTCTACCAGGATCACGCCTAACTTTTACCTGTCCAGCTGTTTCAAGGAGAGATATGAAATATTTATTACTTTTGTGAATGACATTGTGCATTTTAAAAACCTTTTTAGTACTTCTTAAAATAAATGAAAGCTACCTACAAAAAAATCATGCGGGTTTAAAATTATGGCATGCAAAGTGGACTCTTTAGTCATGGCTAATGATTGTCCTGAAATTAAAATGAAACTCAAGTGAACATATATGGCAGTTACTAAAATCAAATAAACATTATCAATTGAATAACTTATTTAGACCTGACTGCAATTTACAAAATTAAAGGTAAATAAATCTTAGTAAATCTGTGCAGGTGAAAATTTACAAAATTAAAACAAACCAATTTAATACAAACTGAATCTTTGCTTGGATAAACCAAAACTAGAGCGAGCAGTAAATGGTGACACTAAGAAGTATCAGATGGATTGAATAACGACCAATCTTTACTTCATTTTATAGACCCAATAATCAAACAAATACTCAACATTTTCAAACTTACAATATTGCCTGAAACAAAGAAAGTGTTATGATTACAATATGTATCCACTGGACAAAAAAAGGTAATAAAATTATGATGTTCAATGGTGAATTTTCAGATGAGAACATGATGCTTTCATGAATAATTTATTTACAGTCATTAGTATTTTGAAACTCTTCATGTTAATATATGTACATGACCATCATAAAACTAGTGACAATGTACAACTAAATTAGTTGCCATTCATTAACAGTTTGGTATATGCTGTACAACTAATTTTTTTCATTTTTTTAAAAAACAAATTTAAAGATTTGAGCTTAGTTCGGATTAATTTCCCATCAACCCTAAACACATTTCACAACTTTTTCAAAGTGAATTAGGTTAAAGTTTGATGCAAGTTCAATTAGTGTCTCCTGCAAATATATTCTTATTGGATGATTTATTACATCATCATTTAATCTAACATGATTGACTGGGGGTGTGTGATTTGGATTTTTAATGTAGCTTTAACAATTTTTCAGTCATATTGCTACGATGTCTGCAGTGTGGCAGTTTATAGTGATGTCTAGCAATGGGGCTTCATGCCGCAGACATGTAGCATGATGTCCCACCCAGTCCTAACACTAACCTCCTAATAATGAGCGTCAAGCGAGGCAGCTGCTAGTACCATTTTTATAAGTCTTTGGAATGACTTGGCCGCATCCGCGGATGCTCCAACCACTTAGGCCACTGGAGCGGTCATGATAAGTCTTTGGTATGGCTCAGCCAGGGATTGAACCCATGACCTCCCGCATCCAAGGCGAACTCTAACCACTAGGCCACTGGAGCAGTCATGATTGATTGGATGTTCGATGTGGATGCCTCCATAATGCATGCCAAGACCAAAACTATTTACATGTATCTGTGTATCAACATTCTTCATTGCACCATTTAAAAAATTTATAAATCCCTATTAGTTTTGAAATTTTAGTCATAGTCTACTTGAATATCCACAAGTGCAATAGATGGCGTACGTAACAAATACAAAACCTCATTCATGCTTTTCTCTGAGTCAGGGGAAAGAACTCTACTGAAATGGCATATGAATATGTCATGGCACAATGCCACAACATCGATCTTGTTCCTCCAGCTGACTCGGAACAAAACATATATACAGAACTTATGATGTCATGAGGCTAGTGATTGTAGTCTAACCTTATCTGTCCTGCACTACATTTGTGGAACTACCTTTTAAAATGGAGAATAATTATTAAAAGTCATTGTAAAAAAGAGCTATTTATTATCCACGGATAGTATAATATCTTTAGAAGTCAATCTGCTTGCATGTTGATCCCCTGCCCTTTAACAAATACAGCAATTTCTCTATGACCATTGTATAATCCAGGGTGTCTTTTGCCTTGACAGCTGCCAGGCAATATGGATTATTATTACAATATTACGATATTTATATTATATAGGTCATTAGTTGAATATTATATGGGTCATTTGTTGTATATTATATAGATCATATGTAATATATTCTTATACATTTCAAAGTTTGTAATATATTGACTAATCTAGCAAGAAATAGCAGACTTAACAGAGTACTCATCATCAGTCACTTAATTGGTGTACCAAACTGATACAGCATTGGGGAACAATTATCCAGTGAACTGAACATTACACGCCCTGACCCATGTGTCATATTTGTCTATGTAGGCACTAACAGTCATGTGCACTGAACATTACACACCCTGACACATGTGTAATACTTGTCTATGTAGGCACTAATAGAGTCCTATGCACTGAACATTACACGCCCTGACCCATGTGTAATGCTTGTCTATGTAGGCACTAAGAGTCCTGTGAACTGAACATTACATGCCCTGACCCATGTGTCATACTTGTCTATGTAGGCACTAACAAGAGTCCTGTGCACTGAACAAAACACGCTCTGACCCATGTGTAATACTTGTCTATGTAGGCTCTAACAGAGTCCTGTGCACTGAACAAAACACGCTCTGACCCATGTGTAATACTTGTCTATGTAGGCTCTAACAGAGTCCTGTGAACTGAACATTACACACCCTGACCCATGTGTAACACTCATCTATGTAGGCACTAATAGAGTCCTGTGAACTGAACATTACATGCCCTGATCCATGTGTAATACTTGTTCATTTGTAATATACTCTTATACATTTCAAAGTTTCTAATATATTGATTAATCTGGCAAGAAATAGCAGACTTAACAGCATACTCATCATCAGTCACTTAATTGGTGTACCAGACTGACACAACATTGGGGAACACTTATCCTGTGAACTAAACATTACACGCCCTGACCCATGTGTAATACTTGTCCATATATGCATTAAGAGTCCTGTGAACTGAACATTACATGCCCTGACTCATGTGTAATACTTGTCCATATAGGCATTAATAAAGACCTGTGAACTGTACATTATATGCCTGACTCATGTGTAACACCTCTATGTACAGTAGGTACTAATAGAATCTTGTGAATGGTACATATTTTGCCCAAAATGTGTAGTACTCATCTATGTAGGCACTAACAGAGTCCTGTGAACTGAACATTATACACCTATCTTTTCTAGTAAGGGGTATCATATCTGTATCATATCTTTCTAGTAAAGAGAGTCATATCTTTCTTTTATGTCTTTTCTAGTAAGAGTACCATATCTTATTCATGTCTCCTATTGTGAAGGGCACCTAATCTTTTAGGTAGCAAGGCAAAGTGTAATGAATTGTACAATAATATTAAGTCGGGTAGTTCATCCAGCTTTTGGTGATAACAATCTTTATTCAATTAACAAGATCAGAACTTCTCTCAGTGGTAATATTGTTCCAGCCAGGCAGATAGGAAAGAGCAAAGTGATCTGCCTCAACAATGCATGCACTGACACTATGTCTGACCTTCAATTTTGTGCCTACCCATATATCATGTTATCATTTTGTGACCCAAGATTGATGTCCATCTTTTTAGTTCAGTACAGTATACCTATGGATTGGCGTGTTATCTCTGTATGGTGTTACTTGCAATATGCCTGTGGATTTACATGTTATCTCTGTACAGTGTTACTTACAATATGCATGTTATCTCTGTACGGTGTTACTAGCAATGTAACTATGGATTGGCATGTTATCTTTGTACAGTGTTACTTGCAATATGCCTAAAGATTAGCATGTTCTCTGTACGGTGTTACTTGCAATGTGTATATGGATTGGCATGTTATCTCTCTACGGTGTTATTCACAATATGCCTATGGACTGGCATGTTATCTCTGTACAGTGTTACTCATAGTATGCAGTTTGGAACCAGCTTTTAGTATGTGCCAGTATGGTGTGATAAACTTGCTACTAGCCATGAGACAACAAAGGAATTTTTACAGATGCAAAATCACACACACATGCATGCACATACATATATATATATGTATGTATATATATAGAATATGATAATTAAAGCTAGGTGAGACATGCAAATAAATAAGTGACATGTTGGGGTCAGAACTTTTTCAAACCTAGTGGTAATAAACAAGATCAGCAAACAATGGGTTTCATGCATATGAAAAACAGTAGGTCTCTGGTCAGAATGTGTGTATTTAATTAGATACAATCAGCATTAACTTCTATCATGGGATTAGTCAGGTCTTAATGGTGGCAGAAGGGTGGGTGAAGTTGAAGCCAACTGTTTCAAGTGTCATGGGCAAGATGTGTGTGTGTGTGTGTGTGTGTATGTGTGTGTATATGGAATGAGTATATTTTTCAGTGAAGAAAATATTAATCCAAATGTCTGATAAGTCATGCCTACACTGTGACTTGTATGCCAGTAGATAATACTGGCCAACACAGTTATCTTTTATTTGCCAGTAGGCAATTCAGGCCAATATAGTAGTTGTTTAGATACCAGCAGACTGACAACCCAGGCCAACATAGTTGTTTAGATGCCAGTTGACAACTCAGGCCAACATAGCTGTTTAGATGCCAGTTGACAACTCAGGCCAATATAATAGTTGTTTAGATACCAGCAGACTGACAACCCAGGCCAACATAGTTGTTTAGATGCCAGTTGACAACTCAGGCCAACATAGCTGTTTAGATGCCAGTTGACAACTCAGGCCAATATAGTTGTTGTTTAGATACCAGCAGACTGACAACCCAGGCCAACATAGTTGTTTAGATGCCAGTTAACAACTCAGGCCAATATAGTTGTTGTTTAGATACCAGCAGACTGACAACCCAGGCCAACATAGTTGTTGTTTTGATGCCGGTAGACAACCCAGGCCTACTGAGATGTTCCTGAGATATCAGTAGACAAGTCAGGCCTATATGGGTATCATTAAGATGCCAGCAGACAACTTAGGCCAACAAAGTAGTTTTGATGCCAGTAGATGACTCAGGCCAACACAGTTGTTGTTTTGATGCCAGTAGACAACCCAGGCCTACAGAGATGTTCCTGAGATACCAGTAGATAAGTCAGGCCTATATGGGTGTCCTTAAGATGCCAGCAGACAACTCAGGACTATATAGGTGTCGCTGAGATGACAGTAGATAAGCTAGGCTTATATAGGTGTCGTTTAGATGCCAGTAGACAAGTCAGGACTACAGAGGTGTCACTGAGATGCCAGTAGAAAAGTCAGGCCAATATAGGTGTACCTGTGATGCTTCTACACATAGTATTCTACCTTGTTAAAGTTTACAGCTTTTTAAAAATTCCTTTCAAGGGTGGACCATCATAATCACCAAATAATTTCTTCCTGATTTGATATTTCTATTGGTAACCTTGACCATGTACGTTTTCTTCCTAATTTGATGTTTCTACTGGTAAACTTGACCATGTAATTTTTCTTCCTGATTTGATATTTTTATTGGTAACCATGACCATGTAATTTCCTTCTGATTTGATGTTTCTCTTGGCAACCTTGACCATGTAATTTTTCTTCCTGATTTGATATTTCTATTGGTAACCTTGACCATGTAATTTTTCTTCCTTATTTGATATTTCTCTTGGTAACCTTGACCATGTAATTTTTCTTCCTGATTTGATATTTCTCTTGGTAACCTTGACCATGTATGGTTCTTCCTGAAATTGATATTTCTATTGTTAATCTTCAACATGTCTTTTTCTTCCTGGTTTGATACTGGCAACCTTGACCAGCACCAAATGTTAGTATGTAGCAAGGCGTTAGTAGGAGAATGGCTAGTTTTGTACAGAAAGATATAAATTATCGATACAGCTGAAGTACCAATTAAATGGTAAATGATTATCGGTATAGCTGAAATACAGATGAAAAGAGTCAATGGTCTGCCTGATCATTGTGACTGCACAAAATGCTCTACATAATACACATCTGGTAAAACATTTTCAAAACAAAATCACAAGGTATAATTTTATAATAAATAAGACAGAGAATCAGACTGCAATTTTGACGAAACTGTCCCTATTTCTGTGCTGGTAAGCAAATTATCTTTACATACTGTTATTTTTACAAGATTCACTCACATTCTTTGATTCCAAAATAATGTCTTATACTTACATATCTTGTATACTTCTGGAGATTTAGGGTAGTATCATCTTTGAAATTTAAATCTGATTTCCCCATTTTTCTTATTTATAAATGAATTGTTACTTGCAAGCTCACTAATTCAGTGTTTATACACACAGTTCATTATGCTTTGTATAGTATCAGTTTCTAACTCCCAGAAAACTGCCACACTTTACCATTGTATAAATTATCCCAAACCCAGCTAAAACATCACATAATATGCCAGTTTGTCTGAACTATTCACTACAATATTGTACAGTATGTGCCAAGGGTACTTTCCTCTCATACCTGTGTAGCTATCACTGATTTACACCACACTTCACTGAGTAATATCAAGTTGTCAACTGAAGACAGGCCCAAAACTTAATTGTGCTGTAGGGATTTAAGACCATTAGAGCTACAACCTACT
This sequence comes from Megalonaias nervosa, assembly GCA_016617855.1. NCBI lineage: Eukaryota > Metazoa > Mollusca > Bivalvia > Unionida > Unionidae > Megalonaias > Megalonaias nervosa. The sequence continues at coordinate 2,599 of JAECUM010007721.1, read as the reverse complement.
GAAAGTCAAAGCTAATCCACATCTGCCTGATATATTCCATCTGTGTTTGTAGAGTTGAGTGTAATTTACACTTGGTGAGTGTAGTACAATCAGTGCTAGTATATAATACCAGAAAAAGTAATTATACAACTGCCCTTTACTCCACACAAGTATAAAATAATCAAGTCACTTTGTATTGTAAGTTGGATGAACAGTTTACAACCATATCTGCCTTTATATAATGCTGCCGATTTTTCACACCTACACATTTTGCTATAAACCTTAAGTTCATTGAACAGTGTACACCCTGATATGGTGGTGATTATCTAATGGTATATCTGGGTATATGCTGTTTGATTGTACTGATGCAAATGAGAGTGAAATTTTACAGCTTTTCTCTCCATTTTAAGTTTTACAACCTTTCTCTGCATTTCAAGCATTTTCAGTTTATCCATGGTGTCCAAAACAACAACAACCATATTCATCCAATTTTATACTGTTTGGCAGATTATATCAGTACTGACTAATCCTCATTATAACTAATTTCAGCTAGTATCCATCCCCCACCCCTATCCCTCTACTCTGCAATATATTAACATATGAGATTATTCTGGCAACAAAAGTTACATAGTGACTATTTAATTCTAAAAAATAACTGTTTTCAATCAAAAAGAAGACTCAGCAATTTTGTATGTTATTACATGTACTAAGAAATTGCTGTTAAGGCAATAAGTTCATAAAAACATATACCATACTATTTCATGTTGTATTTTACCTACAATCATACCTTGTTTATTTACCTCTATTAATCCAATTATTTCATACCATGGAACAAGTCCAATATTTTCAAACAGTTGAAATAAAATTCATTACTTTAAATAAAATTCAATAATTCAAAAGTCACATATTTGAAGCAGATGATTTACGGTGGATTAACGGTATCAGCTTGTACCATGAATTCAGTTTTCTTGTCATCCTTGTATTGTGACTGTGAACAGAATTGCATTGTTTTGCCTGAATTTAAATTACTATATATATTCATATAAAAGTCAGGTAAAACTGCCAACAACCATGATCCTTGTCTGCTATCACATAATGTGCTGGAAAATCAACTTCTATGTTGTTAGTTCAACTGATTACTCTAACAATCTAAACTGACTCAGATCTGGTGGTGCATTTTGCAACAGCCTATCTGGGTCTATGCAGGCTACAGTTGGATCCTACTTACACTCATGTATATGACTGGGACTAGAATGATATTCACGTTTATAATGAAGAACGTTTAATTGGGAACTTGAATATTGACAGTTTGAAACAAACAAGACATCCATACAAATTGTTTCTCTTGAAATAAAAGTGAATTCATAGCATATTGGTGCAGTCACAAGGATTGGTAGGTTTGAGACTCAGTCACAAGGATGAGTAGATTACATAACAAGATAATAAAATTTAAAGACCCTGTCTGCAGTATAGAATTAGCTGCAGGAAAACAAAAGAACATACTTCCTGATGCCACATCTGATGGGCGACGTTCCAAAGGAGCCATTGTCACTTGCGATTTGAATTCTGGGAATGATATTACACAAGTCATAACTAAAAAATCACTCAGAATGTTTATCATGCATGGCAGCCATTTACAACAGACTCTTCAAGACGTCTAAATATTATACTGTTTGTGAATATAAACTTGATCAATCTTGTTTAAAAAAATGGGATTTTCATTTTGGCTACTTATATTTTAGCAACATGGCTCTAAATGGATTATAATATTTAAGATGTTAAATTCTGATCATATTTACTTTTGCAACCTCACTAGCAGACCACTCAATCACTAAAATATACCAATGTCCAAAAAATTGCCTCTATACTGTGTAACATTAAAAATAAAAGTTTACGATGTCCTGATAACACTCAGCTTGCGATACACTGCTTGGCTGTTCTAGAGAAGATGAAAATGGGATTTTTACCTGGTTGCTAAGGAACCCACATCACTGCTAAGAGTTACCCCTGATACAATTCTGACAGCATATACCAAGAAATATCAAGTTTGATCAAAAACTCTCAAAGCTTTTGTGAAGGTTTCCATCTGGTTACTATGGAAACCACACCACTGCCAGGCAAGCAAGGATAAAATTTGTATCACTCTTACCAAGATTGATCAAAACTGACATTGCTCTCTTGGAGAATAAGTTGAAAACAGATTTTCCATCAAGGCGCTATGGAGGCCACTGAATTACACAAAAGACCATTATGGATGCAACTTTGATAAATCATACCCTAAGAAACACTACTATCAAGTTTGAGAAACATTTGTTAAACCATTCTAGTGAGCAGAAAATAAGTTTTCAATGGAGTTGCTGTGGAAGTCACACAACTATGGGAACCATCCTGTAAAACACTTTGGTAGAGCATGTCCTAGAAAAAATTCCTACCTGTAGTTTATTCCACACAGCATTGTGAATGATATCCATGTCTGTACCTCAGCGAATTTTCAGGTCAGCATCTTGAAATGTACCTAAAATTACTAGATATGTTTCATGCACAAACTATTTTAACACCATCTGTATCAACAAACAGTGTTACATGCTGAAACAGGATGGTTTGTTTACGTCAAATTCTT
>JAECUM010007720.1:0-100996 GCA_016617855.1 Megalonaias nervosa | reverse complement strand
AGTGTACACAGTACACAAACACAATCTGATAAGAGTATGGGCTTCAAATCAATAAAAACGATTTTAGTAATTGAATCTGTGCTCAATATACATAATGCACTGGTTTCACATCAGTGAATTCGAGCAGAAATGGTTTCTACGTGCATGCCCCAGAAAAGTATAGAAATATAAACCCTATATATACCTTCCGAAAAACTTAATATCACCATAAAAATAGTTTTACGATGGAGAAAGTTCAGAGTATACGTGGAAAACAGAAAATTATGCACAACGGTTATATCTATGTAAAGCAGAAAGATTTAGCGGCAGGTGTAATCAGTTACGAATGTGAAAAGCGACGAGGAAATGTAAAGGGAGTATCTGAATGTAAAGCGAAGATCAAAGCTAAAAATGATCTTGTAGTTCGATCTCTGCATGAACACACACATGCACCAGATTCAGCTCGATGTGAAATTCTGCAAGTTAGACAAAACATTACAAGAAGAGCAGTGGAAACAGAAGAGACACCTCAACAGATTCTTGGCCGGGAAATGCAGAATCTAAGTGAAGGAGCATCAGTACAAATGGTTCCTATACAACATCTTCGTCATCAGGTTCGTCGACAGCGACAAGCTATTCATGCTCCACAGCCTCTTCCAACTAATCGAGCAACCGTTGAATTGCCAGATGATTACAAAAAACTTCCTAATGGCGAAAATTTCTTGTTATTTGATAGCGGTGTAGGAGATATAAACAGAATTTTAATCTTCGGGACTGACAAAACGTCGTTATTAGCACAATCTCCTAATTGGTTCATGGATGGAACTTTTGCTATTGTGCCCGAGCTCTTCTTTCAATTATATACGGTCCATGCACTCATCAGTGGTGATGTCATTTCTTGCCTCTACTGCTTGCTCCCAAATAAAACTACTGAAACCTATCGACGTCTATTCATGCAGATAAAGGCACTACTTCCCAATGCTCAGCCTGCAACAGTGATGATGGATTATGAAAAAGCAGCTATGAATTCTGTTGCGGAATGCTACGCAGGAATAGATGTACAAGGATGCTTTTATCATTTATCTCAGAGCATATACCGGAAAGTACAAGCTCTTGGATTTCAGCAAAGATATCAAGATGACGCAGACTTTGCAATGTCGGTTAGAATGGTAGCTGCTTTGGCTTTTGTGCCGCTTTCTTCCACTGTGCAGGTTTTCGATGAACTTCAAGAATCGACAGAAGATGATGACATGAATCAATTGCTGGATTATTTTGAAGACAACTACATCGGTAGAAGAAGACGTCGAAACCGAGCTAATCCAGTCTTCGCTCCTCAAGTTTGGAGTGTACACAGCCGTGTTCAAAACGAATTACCTCGTACTAACAACAGCGTTGAAGGTTGGCATCGAAAAATGCAAGCTGCCATTACTGCTGACCATCCAAACATTTGGCGCTTTTTGACAATCCTTCAAAGAGAGCACTCATTCCTGAATGTGACAATTTCTCAGCGACTTGGAGGACATCCAGTGGAACCAACTCGAAAGAAGTATCATGACTGCAATGCTCGGATTATGAACATTGTGAATGACTTTGGTAATAGAGAGCACTTTGAATACTTGCGAGGGATCGCACATAACATTCAAATGTAATATTATCAACATAACATTATTTTATGGTATTTTGTGTGATTGAAATTGCAGTTCAAAATAAAATTTACAATAATTTTTAAACTTATTTTAATTAATTTATTAATGGGGTAATGGCGGGGGGGGTAATGGCAGGGGGGTAATATATCGGGGGGGGTAAATGATGGGGGGGTAATGGCAGGGGGGTAATGGCAGGGGGGTAATTGACGGGAGGGTAATGTCCTGCTTGCATAGTGGAGCTACAGACTTTAAACTGATTAGAACTGCAGAGGCAGTGCAGAAGTGCGATCAACTTAAATCTCAGAACTTCAGCACGTCCTCTATTGATCAAGAAAACCAAGTGTCATCTCTTGTCAAGTGTGACACAGGCAGCTCAGAGGACAAATTGGCCTGATCAGTCACTCATGGGCTTAGAGCAACCAATCCAGTTAGTGATATCAGGGTCACCGCTCGATCCGTTAAATTACAGTTAATTAATGAGTCTTTTTATTTCTTAAAAAATGTCCCTTATTTATAGTTGTTCAGCCTTTAATATTTCTAGGGTGGCTTGTTATCTACCTTTATTAACGCAGCAGTTGCCATTTCAATATCAAAATGTAAGGCAGATCATTATGTTTAGAACAGTTAGCAAAAATAATGGTTTTCGTTGAAATCTTAACTTCTAGCACAATAAATTCTATTCCTACGTAAGTATAAACTTATTAGCGACAAGGGGATCGGTATTTGTCAGCAACACCAACGTATGTAACGTATTGGTTGCTAATGACTGTCTTATCTTATATATGAGCACCACAGTTTATATTGGACTTTTAGCATGCTGTTTTTGTTTGCAGATATACATGAGATCTTCTGCAGTTATCATTTATGGCGTTGTGGTGGATACCATACACACCTATGTAGGCGTTATATTGCGATTATACTTCTCATAACAAGCAATAACAAAAGATGAATGGAGGAGAACTGGTGATTCTTGTTCTATCTGTGAATCTGAGTAAAGGTACTGGCACACACTTTTCCCACAGAGTTACTGTTAGTTCAGAATGATTATGCAAGTGAATATAGAATCCTGATACAGAGCTTGGGCATAGTGATTGGTATCCAGGAGAAGTAAGCTGGTACGCTGAGGTCTACTGGAGTCTTCCTAAGGGTGAATTCATGATTCAATACTCCTGAATCCGATACTATTGATTCTGATCCTCCTGAATCCGATACTCCTGACTCCAATACTCCTGAATCCGATACTCCTGGATCTTCGTAGTGATGAGGACACATTTGAGGAGCGCAGACAGCTCATGTTTGAGACAGTGAAGAATACAAAGGGCTTTCCCTTCAGCTGCAAAGCCTAGTTGAAGCACATACTACTCGGAATGGTGAATCGGTAAAGGCCTAATTAGCTAGCGTTATTCATAGACATGTCATATTTGGAGGGTGAAGAGCTGTACAGTATTAATGACATTAAATCTTCAAAAATAAGTAAGATGAATGACTTCAAGTTGACCAATGCAGTATACGTTGATGTCAGCTGCTTCATTTGGGAATAGAGGGAAATGATGCGCTTCGCGGTACCATTCTTCACAACGCCTGTGTGTGCCAATGATTGGAGAACCAAAAAAGGACAATCACCCTTTTGTGAGAGTAATTGCTTGCGATGAAAGAAAATCAAGCTTACACAGAGACGATATAGATCATAGGTATAAAGAACTCAACCAGTCAATCAATAAAATGTCTTTGCACACTGGGAAAGGGCAAATAGAGAAAATCACCAGTCCGCTAAAATATTAGTAGCTAGCATCATGATAGTTTAGTAAATAGCTTAATATGAATGCAAATATAGTTAAAATGGATAAAGATACAATGTTGACTATTTCCTCAGGCACATAAACAAATACCTGTATCGGTTCTAGCGAACCAAGAGACTCGGATGTACGCCTGAGCTAAAGACCAAATATGTCTCCATGACGAGTTCCTTTTATAGTCAAGCCAAGTTTATAATCTACAACAACGGATCATCTACAAATAACAACGATCATTACTATAAGGTTACGCCCAAGATTCACAATCAAGCATCACTGATCAGTGTAAAATGACAGCATATCAAAATGTAGAATCAAACATAGATTTAAAAATTACTCCAATTACAGTAGCTGACAGTGTCCAGGGTTTTGGTAGGAATAGGCATATGGTACAGGAATGACATAGTTAACTATAAATGCATCTATCGTGCACCGTGGATTTTCCCCTTTATTTGTTGTTGTTGTTGTTGTTGTTGTAGGGTTTAACGCCATTTTTCAGCACAAGATAGGCTATACATGGCGGCCAGTATAAATGGTGGAGGAAGAACCCGGAAAAACTCCGGAAAGAACCACCGACCCACGAGAAGCTACTGGCAAGCTTTCTCACATACCCACATCGGTCGAATCCGAGACTCGAACCCACGCAGACAGAGGTGAGATGGCAGTGATCCGTAACGGTGAGCGCTTTAGACCATTGGGCCACTCGGGGCCCCCTTTCCCCTTTATAGTATTCAATGTATTACTGTGCTAATTTTGTTTCTTTTATGTTTCCATCATTTTTATATTTGTGATGAAATCCACTGAAATGCCAATAAGTTCAAATTCATTAAAATAATTTTCCTTATGTTAGGCATGAACATCGGCACAACATATAAAACCGCTTGCATTACATTATTAAAATACTTTAATTTTAATGAACTGACTGGAACTTTTGCTGAAGTTACATTCCCGGAAACGGAAGAATCACGCCTATTTTCCTTCGTCATCGCTTGCTAAAGGCAAAAGGCTACCTCAAGAAACAGCTTATTTTCGGTTTAGGCTTGAATACTGCATTCTAATGAATGCAAATAAAATTTTTCACTGGATATCTCCAGGAAAATATTAGACAAAATATATTAATACTTTTATCAGGGACTCTAATAGGATGGAATAAACAATGTATTGGCCCACTGTAAAAAATACCCATATATATAGGCTTCTTATATAAAGAAAGAAAACAATCCTGATAAATTTTTTTTTCAGTCAATGCAATCAGCGTCTTTCATCCTGTAAATTATGGTATTTACCACCACACTTGGCTGACTGAATCGGAACACTCTCAGGTCTTTCAGCAAATGATTGGAAAAAATACCTTGGAATACTACAAGAGCCGCCATTGCATATACATTTACTTTCTTACCGAAGTAGTCTCATGGTCTCAAGTGTATGTCACAAATGAGACGACTTATTCTTGTCCGAAACCTTATAATAGTTTATGTGCCCCCGAGAGCTCTTATACCGTGAATTAACTGCTGATCATAAAATAAATTTGGGAGACAAACAGAGATAAGGCCCACAAGAGTGCTATTTACAATCAAAGCAAACACGACCTTGAAGGTGCGCACTAACAGGCAAAATACGTTTATACCTATACTTGATAGTAAATGTTGAAAACATTCCAGCCATAAAATACTGTGTTCAATTTAGTCCGATAATTCAATATTCTAAAAGTGGCTATCTAAAACTTCATGGACGATTTGATAGTCTGGTGTCACATGTTCATTCAAATATGCACTTGTGTTGCAAACAAATCTGTCCGTTCCGGAAACTACATCGTACAGTTTAGATACTTAAGAGTATTTGGTAAAAGTCATATGTAACCTCGAAATTCAAAATGGCTAAGGGACATATGGTTGTGTTATTCCTCGTGGATTTACAAATCATCAAACATTGGACTTGATACAGAAATGTTCTATAGAAATCGCCAAAGGACATTTTACCCGACGAACGTTCGAGAGATTCGAAAAAATAACGGTAAGTATCTAAAATGTACAACGATATGTTGCGGACAGGTTTGTCTGCAACGATTCCTCGATAATATGAATAGGTGACATCCTCAAATTGCCTATCGGTGTCAACTCAGATCTGGCCGGTTGATTTATCGGACTCGGTTCAACTCGGCAATATCATAGTCTGCTTGTACTATTAAGTCTTTAAGTTACTGTATTGGTCAGTTAGACAGTTAGTTTCGTTGGTAGTTAGTTAATTGTTTCAATGGGTTATTCTTATCAAGTATATAGAAATTCAAAAGGTTTACATAGTCCACAAATATCTTCCATCCACTCTGATGTGTAACTGATCCTCATAATTTCGGGTTTCTTTTCTCTGCCCTGATGCACAATTGTGGGTCTATTTTCGTCTAATTATTTCTTGCACAATAATCTTGCGTTGAACATATTTCTGTCTAATGAAGAGTCAATAAATAATAAAAATAATTATAAAACTATTTATTACATTAATACTTACATTGGTACATGGTTGTTACCGTATACCTGCAATAGTGAAATATAAAACTGAAGAAAATGGACAATATTAAATGAGAACAAGGCCCATTCGTACCGTCTTGTGTGACGAAAGAGGCCGGTTTTCAAACACAAAACTTAAGTTTTCAAGACACGATAGTTTGATATATTTTCCACCAATCAACTCCGAATTTCAGGAAATGACCCACAATTGAAATTCCGGATTTATATTCGACTTATACAAATAATTAAAAAAGGACATTTTAGATAATTTTGTAATGTTATAGGGGGTGTCCCTGACAATAAAAACAATATTTACCTTAGAGCTCAATGGATTACCTCCGTAAAGTTTGCTGCAAAGAACCTTCTAGGAAAACATGATCTATCATTTTTGTGATAAACCATGGAAGTACTCGACTGCCCTCTACTGCGAAATATATATTTCACTATAGTACTGCTATAAATAACAAAAATACTCGACTGTCCTCTATGAGAAATATATTCTGCTAAACATATTTTGACATTTGATATTTATGCTTATAATGAACATGGTCACAAAAAGGTCGCTCAAACGAATCGGGTAATCAGATTAGCGCTGCAAGTTGGGTGACTGTTGTGCATGGCAGAGGTCTGGAGCTCGAACTCTGTGTAAGATATTATCCTCCATGACTGCATTATTAACCTGTCAGAAACAAGTGGAGCCATTTTACTTTTGTATCTACTTAATCAAATCACTTCCGATTCTTCTGTATATTTCTTCTCTAAGCTTTTAAAATTAAACATAAATATATTTGCGATATTGCAGTATCTTTTTACTGCCTGATAATACAATAGGCATAGCTTGTTCAAGGTATGCATGTGTTCCTGTATATTCATGTCTCAGCTATAAACAGCTGATACATGCGTCAGATAATGTCAAGCATTTTAGATAATGCTTAATCGAGGATAATTTATCGACAAACTTTTTTCTTTCTACTTTTAGATCCATTATCACAATCATAGCTTCGAATGCAATATTTGTCTTGCCATGCACATCAAAGGTTTGAAGTTATATTTACTATAAAAGACAATTTATTTTTTTAGTTCTTGATCTTTTTGCCTCGTGTTTTCTTTGAAATTTAAAGTTGGAATTTTTTTAGAACCTTTTAAATTACGCTTTACATAAAAAAGGGAAGTACTTTAAACAAGTTCAATACTTGTTGATGACACAACCCTTCAACCCTTAACCACACACACATAAGGACACTTATTATCATGAAAATGAATTTTCCCACACGTCACATCATGAGATAGTGGTAGGGACTCTTTTTCGACTTTATTTTATGTGGAGAACAGGGGAAAGAATGTGTACCACAACTGAAGCTCACCTTCCAAGATGGCTTCATAGGAATTATATTATTTAATTTCAGTTTGCCTTACAAATAACTAATAATGCTTTAATCATTGTAGCTAGATTTACTTAATAGTTAGAAAGGGGAACTAACATAAGCCAGCGATATTCAACATTGGAAGTATAGCGGTGCCCTATTTATGGTGGAAATATTTTAATATCAACAATGCATTTAATCACACACACACACACACACACACACACACACACACCATCTCCCGTTGAAAAAAGAAACGAAAGGTGAAGATTGCAGGTTATATTGATGATTTTTAAACTTCATTATGCGGGTGAACCTTTAGTGTAGATGGTAGTGATGTGGTCATTTTGTGTTTGATGGGCTAGCGGCACGAAAAATGGATTCTTGAGATGAACTAGTATAGAACATCTGCTCTAATTTCGTGTAAGATACTTTACTCAGCCGCTCTCATGTGTCATAGACCGACATCCGGTGTCTTACTAATTGTACGCTGATGTCACTCAAATATACAAATCTAGCGGCAAAGCTTACGTTCCGGCTACCATACAATGCGTAGAGAAGTGCATTTTCGATGTGAAGTCATGGATGACATGTAACAAACTGCAGATGTATGACAATAAAACGTAAGCCACCCGATCATTTAAATTCTTTACCTCAAGCAATAAGTATCAGCAATACTAACATTAAATTTTACACAATCAGAAGGAGGCTTAGGTGTCACTCTCAACAGTACACTCTCATTACACCAACGTGTAATAAACATATGCAAGGCTGCATGTCTGGAGGTGAGACGCACCAGCTATGCTACATTTCGTTGACTGGCTACAGCCCAATATACCTGTCTGACTTCTTCCATTTGTAAATCTTTCTAGAAACTTACACTCCTGTTTCGATGCTGCCATTCGCATTGTTCCCACTGTTAAAGCAAAGTCATACGGACAACGTTCTTTTGCGTACCAGGCTAAGCTACGAAGACACAAGGGCACTGTCATCTCATTCAAGAGTGCTCTTGAAACTCACATATTTTGACTGCTAGAACGGACCTGAGTACTTGATAATGTTTACTTCCTTCATTATTGTCAGCATGTGTTTGTTTTTGTGGTCTTGTCATTGTATATGTTTTTACGTCTTATCTAATTATTATATAGCCTTCTGTAGGTTGCTTATTTAATATTTTAAATAAATACAGAAGAAAATATTTGCAATACTGCACCATTTTTTTCCTGTCTAATACTACAGTATGCGTAATTTTATCTTAGGTTCACATGCGCTCCGGTATTATGATATCAGAGTTAAAATAACTCATACACTCATCAGCTAATCGAGGACATTTTCCTCGAAATAATTATACCTTTCGGATAAAATACGCTTTTTGCCGTGCACATAACGTGCTTGAAGTTATATCGGACATAAAGGAAATGTATTGTTTGTTTAGTTTCTGGATCTTTCTGCCTCATGGTTTCTTCAAAATTTAATGCTGGAATTATTTAGCACCCATTCAAATTGCGCCTTACAAAGAATAGGAAAGTGATGAAAAAGAAAATAATTCAATATGTTTTGATCACACCACCTCCCACCACATAGACATATAACTTAATATGTGTCGATCACACCACCTCGCACACGCAGACATATAATTCAATATTTGCTGATCACACCACCTTCTACCACGCAGACATACAAAGATACCCTTCATCCAGGAAAGAAACTTTCCTGCACGTGTTGTCATATCATGGCGGGGTTCGGGGTGGGGGACTCAGACGTTTTTCCAATTCTATTTTATGTGGAAAGCAAAATAAATGTTTATCACAATGCGATATTTAATGTTGCACCGGTCTGGAAAATTTTCGTACTTTTAGTTACATTGAGAAGTCAATTAAATTGCATAATTGTTTTACAAAGATTTGCTAGTGTGAAAAAGCGCGAGCGAGTTTTAGAGCTAATTTCTGAAAAGTCTCATCTTACATTACCATTTTTACTTCGTGGAACTAATGAATTCATGTGGAGTAGTTATGACAAGATTTTCAAAATCACGACCATGGTAGTCACGCTGGTTGGAAAGAGAGTGTATGTGAGGTTTTTTTTCGGGGGGGGGGGAGCAAAATTTTCATTTGGGACGAAATACGTGTGGCAAACGATGCATAGCTCAAAAATACCATATCAGTAGAACCAAATATTCAGAAAAGGATTGTGACAGCTTGACAAATTCAACGATCACACTTATTTTAATATACCTGCCGTGGCTGCTCTGCCTAAGGGGTAAAAGTGTCTTTAATAACGAACAACATGTTGCAAGGAGTGCTTTGGTGATATGTAGATATCAGAGAACAACCACCTGTGCAGGAGAAACGTGATAGCAAGATATTCAAAATGGCCGTCGTTGTGTCCATATAGAAACTTGTAGGAGTACTATGTCATAAAGAATGAACAAGAAAAGTGAATAAATATGATTAAGTTCGTGGCAAATTTTATATGAATGATGAGGGAGTAGTAAAAACAATATTTTGAAGATGGCGATCGTATTTGGAGTTGGGGCATCAATTCCCTTCAGGATTAACAAAATCTCAGGGAGAATGTGTGAGTCAAGTTTCTTGACAATCTGGAGGAGTAGCCATAACAAATCACTGATGTCCAAAAATGTAATATATGCTAGATGACGGACGACAGGCAATAGGATCTCTTGAATATCGTCAGTCAGTTGAACCTGCACACCTGTTACTATAGCATGAAGATAAGTGAAATCATTCTGTTGTATTTATGACATCGTATTTATAAGGTCTCCAATTCCACGCTCTTATAATTCAAAATTCATTAAGTTGGGTCAGAATAAAATCTTTTTCTTTCTTGATTTATCAGAACCTCTTGCTGACTATGTCTCTATATCGGTGTACAATTTTAATAATATACACTTAGCAAAACATGTAAGACTAACTGAAATACATCTTGTAAAGTATGAACATCTACGAAAAGTTGAAAAAGAAAGAAAACTGGCAAAGGGTGTGATGCAAAGCAACCGAGTATCGTCTTACCTGATTTACCTGGTTAGTACTCAAACATTGTCTGCTCTTCTGTATTGTCGCTTTCGTTTTGGTTGAAAAATGTTAGGGACTTTTTTGTCTGTTAAAGGGTGAAAGAGGAAGTAAATACCAGAAGCCAGTCTAAACCCATTCATGTTTAAAACGTATTAGCAACAGTTGTGTCTATTGAACAAACAAGAACGATGCTTTTTTCTTAGGTTTGCTAAGTGTATTTTTTATGTTTCTTGAAGAATGAATCGAAAAGAGGCTTTTAGTACGTAAGTTTGAACAAAACTAGTTTTTCTGTAAGCATAACAATAAACAGAGAGAGAGAGAGAGAGAGAGAGAGAGAGAGGTGTCATTGTTTATGGACCTCAATGCACGAAGAGATCAAAACACTCACGATTTAATCAATTCTGGTTTATATAAATGATCGAAAATTTCTCTTTTTCAGGCTTAGGATGGAGTGGTTGGGGTTGCTGGTGATAGGTTTTCAATAAAATAATCGTTTCTCAAATTAAAGACTAAGCTCTTGCTGTTTCAAGATCAAATATTCTGTGGAAATGCCAAATGAAGGGATTGCATACAGTTTAGACCTGTGTATATCTGATTGTCAGAATATGTGTGTATGGAACCTAAGTCTAAAAACTCGTGTTACTTGCATTGATCGAAGTGAAAATGAGTGACTGTTGTTTAAAGCGTTCATTCATAAACTGCGATAATTATGAGCATATCATCTGATCAGTATGTAATTTGGTTCATGCTCTAGGATAAAATTCGTACTGAACAGGTTGAAAATTTAATCAATTTCTTTTGTTTTTCAGTTTAGTATAGTGATTTTATTAAATTATCTCAAAATTTCTCGGTTTGTAACAAAATTATCATTATCATAATAATTCTATTTTGATTGCTAGATCACATCTTGTTATAGAATCAGAAAATCCAGATCATGGCGAGACGCTTTTGCGTCTCGTGATGATCTAGATGTTTTGATGCTGACAATTAGACGTGATCTAGCAATTAAGATCGCATTACTGTCATAATAATATATATGTATTGCCTATTTCATTTCCTATTTTTTGTGTGAAAACGGAATGTATCAAACTGAGCCTTTCTGTTCTGTGTCCTTCCATTTTTCTGGACTCCATGTCTAGCATCAAGAAGCATTATGGTGAGTTGATTGAGCATCCTCGGAAGTTGAGTTGTGTTTCTGTGTGACAGTCTCTGCACAGCGATCTCTGAAGGTCGTATGATTAAATTCAATCTTTAAGAAAGAAGTTCTATTTGTTGGGGTGCTGGGTGGGAGTGGTCATAAAGGGAGATGTTGATTTACTATAGGGACCTAATTTGGGTCATTAGGGGGAATTTGGGGGATGGGTTGGGTTGTCAAAGTATTATGTGGCTTATGTTAATGTAACATTAGGGATGTCACTAAGGGGTTCTACATAAATAAATTCAACTTTATGTTTGGGTCATTATAGAATCAAGTGATACAGAGATAGTGAATTCTAGGCTATGCCTTGTGGTTGATTAATTTATTTAAGTTTCAAATGTGGCTTAGTAAAACAGAATGAATTCAAAACTTAAAAAGATATTGGAACGGCTTCGATGCTACGCAAGCATCGATTAAACTGATAAAATTCTCATCGCTTTTCCAGATTTTTAACGAAATATTAATTGAGGATAAAAGTAGTAACCTATAGCCTACAATCACTATAGTACAAATATTCTCATTCTAAATATTATGTGTGTGCTAGTAAAGTTATCGTATACCTACGCGGGGTTTTCACATTCCAAAATACAAGCTGTGGTGCACTGATTTTCAAGAACCACTACATTAATTATTCTTATTCAAAATACAAGGTGTCGGCATAATGATTTTCAAGTACTCGTGCACTAGTTTTATTTCAAATTACGAATTGTCTAAATTGCAGAAACTGCGTATCATCTCTACAATGAGAATGCCACTTCTCAACAAGTCTTGTACCGAAGGTGCAATGAGAGCATGGGATAATCTATTTGGCTACAAACCAGCACTTACAGGGTAGTCCTTTGTTAACTCAGCGAAACACACAGGTACAATTAGCTTCATGAACTCTTCAGGGTGCCGGGTGGTCGATTCTTGATATACAAAAATGTGTAGCCTGAAAATGAAATTGCAAAATGAGATAAAATTAGCCTCCTACGTTCTGTGATTAAAGAAACAAATACTGTACTTAACTAGTTTTAACAATATTTTAATCTTTTTCGATCATTCTAAATGATAACCCAACCGTCTAAAACTCTTCATTCCTTATGCATGCTTTCTCTTAATAAAGAGAGAATAATTTTTAAATATACACAAATTAGTTTTGCTGTAATTATCTTTGGTCAAACATTGCTTGGTGTATACTAAGATCTTCTTTTGGATGTCTTTTATTAGTCGGTTTTATAGCGATTTCAACGTTTTTAAGTTTCTCATGTTTCCGTAACAATGTTTGAACTGTAACACATAAGGTGTTCCAATTGTTGTTTCGTATCTTCTAATTCGTCATCGAGTTTATCATCTATCTCATCAGATGACTGTTTCAACGGATCATCTAACATTTCCCAACAATGCTTGTAGAAATCATCAGAATATTTTAGCTCAGGCATTTCCTGCAATGAAGTTTTGAATTTCACTCAATATATTTTCTTGCTGTGTATCGGAAGCAGGTCTGCTGAAGGTAGTCCTGTTGTTCCATACTTCTACTTTCCTGAAAACATATGGGGAAGAAATACAAAACCGTATTTCCGTCGTTTCTGTGAAGCAAGAACTGATGCTTCAAAACATCTTTCTTGATGCTGAATGATGTACTAGAAATATATTCGGAATTAGTCAAATATATTTTCTACGTCCATTTCAGTTCTTTTTCTAATGACCAAAGTCACGTTAAAAGTATGATACTACACAGCAGTATACAGCTATTCCCCCATAGTGGCCTAACGCGGGTCCCCATTGTAAATTTACCCCGTCATGACCATCCTACGCCCAAAAGATATTAAAAAGATTCTTAATAAATCAATTTAATCATGCATACTTTACAGGTTGCAAATAATGTCACAAAGACAAACAGTGCAGCATTTGAACATATTCAATCAACACACCATAATGCTCCCTTATACTACATGTGGAATCCGGGAACACGGAAGGACGCAGACAAAATGATCAATTTAATACTTTCTGTTTTCCTACAAAGTCAGGAAATATAAAAGCAATACATGAAAATCGTGTGTGTTTGCGACAAAGAGCCATCAGTGTAGCTTTTCCATTTTGGAAAATATACCGATGAATAAACAATGAAAATGCCAGTTCATTTAATATATGCTAGACTTACTTCAATTAAGAGTTTAATGTTGTTTTATTTTCCTGAGTGTATCGTGGTATAAACTACCATATGCCTAATCACACAGCAAATAACGCCCGAAAAGCATTATGTAAGCTGTGTGAGTCGGCAACTGACAGTTTATACCACGATAAACTCAGAAAAAACAACATTAAACTCTTATAATTGCAATTCTTGAAAAATTTTTTAAATTGTTATTGTTATTATGTTTTATAAAGATATTTCCTATCAGTTTAAGAGTCTAGTTTAAGCGTATGAATTCCAACTGAGGGCGGCTGCTACGTAGAAATTTATAGAACAGGGGATTCTCCATCTGCAACGTAATAGCTACGTCAGCATCAAACAAAATAATTCTATCAATGGTACGCGATCTAAGGCTTTGAACATTACACAGCATGGTCTTAATCTTATATATAAATTGGCATATATGATCTGAGTAGAAGTTCAATATTCAAAGCACAGGATGTGTTGTTTTTTGACATTCGAATGACTCTTGGATGTGATGCCCTCATGAGTAAAAATTGTTACTAGGCCGAATCGTCATTGTCTAAACACGTGAGTAACCAATTTTCGCGTCTTTAAATCTATTTTCGTGTTTATTAATAGTTTAGGCTACTTAAAAATGAAATTAAGACCTTCGGTAAACGGTTATAGAGATGGGGATCCAATAGCCAAACAGTGCAAGACATCGGCACTTACAGTTACGATGGTGGTGTAGCGGATCTCCCACCCACCCCACATCGTAACTATCAATTTCAGTATCTTACATCGTAGGTCTGTGAATCCAATTGTTAAAATGTTAGTCCTTGACCCCCCCCCCCTTCTCCCAATCTCTGTATCCATTTACCTATTGTTTTAAATTCATTTGTAACGAGCCACAGCGAAAGTGCTGTAGCCCCAATGGTCTTCTACGTAGATTTTGAGTTTCCCAGGTTTTCTTTTTCAAATCTTGTCAGGGAAAGAGTTATTTATATTCAGAAAAACAGCAACGATGTGTTATTTGATTCTGTCAAATCAATTTATTTAATTTTCTAAATAAAATATAAACCCACCGTTTTTATTTTGTTTTAAAGGCATGCAGTGTGTATGCGCTCAAGGACAGTGTTTACATTAGTTACTTTGCACGTGACTGTATTTATAGAAGTTAGTATAAAGTAGTTCTCCGTACAGTTTATGCAGAAATAAACGCAACTGCATCGGATCAAATGAGCATGTTCTGACCGATGGAAATCATTCCTACATTGATCAACTGATGCAACTGCAATTATCAAGTAGTTACCTTTCAGTCCCCATCATTATTGGTCATTCTTTTTCTGTATAATGAAACTTAAAACGATAGTCTTCCAGTATAAAGGCAATGTTATATAAAGATTATGTGTCTATAAAAACATAAAAATCATGCGAGTAACATAGTTTGTGATTTTGCGTTTTCCACTGATTGTTTTTATTTTTGTAATCATATCATTATATATGTTTTTTTAAGTGTTGTCAAATGTTGTAAAGCGCTTAGAGCTTCTAAAGATTAGGCGCTATACAAAGTTCTCATTATTATTATTATTATTATTAAGAACAACAACCTTCACTCACACATCACCCCCCGACACACACACACACACACACACACACACACACACACACACATATATATATATATATATATATATATATATATATATATATATATATATATATCACATACATTAAAAATAACATGGCTTTTAACGTGTTGGTGTAAAGCAATTTGTTATACCAACATCAATGATACATCAAATCGTTATCCGCTCAGGGAGCATTAATATACATATATAAATATTGTTTCAACATTTCTCAAAATTTGGGATGAATTTCCACTGATTAATCTTTGGCGTTGTAATAATATAACGATAAAAAAATCCTCGTCTTTTCAAATAATTTAACATGGTGCAGAATTTCATCGAAATTCTCTCTGCTTTGCTCTCTCTCTCTCTCTCTCTCATTAGGGAGATATTAAGGGGATGTGGAGTGAGAGAAGAAAAGAAAGGTGAATTTACACCAAGTAACCTAAAAGTCGGTTAGGTGTAGACGTTCCATAATATTTTAATACAGTGTTCACAATACCAATAATATAAAATTGCAAAAGCCTGTCAAGATTTGTACGGTACATTGATATGTAAGGTGAAGTACCCACCATGTCGGCCTTTTTTGCGCGTCGGGTAATTCTGCGCAACGATACGTCATTCCTGTAAACACTTAATCACGTGTTGTTTTTGGTCGAAAATCCAGTTTGTATCAAGAATGAACGGTCCTCCTTTAATTAAGGAAAGTGATATTCATAAAGTGTGCATAAATATCCCACATATCTACCCTAATTGCATATGAAAATGTGATTTCTAAATGTCAGCATAAAGACCCACTCCATGACCTTCTTGAACTTTTAACCCAGAAAATCCTATTTACTGTGTATCTTTTAGAATCATAAAATAAATACATTATATAAAAGATGGAAATGTATACCTTAAAATAATACTGCATTTTAATCCAAGTTTCCAATTTTGCAAGAAGCTGTCCCACACGTACGAAATCGTCTGCTATCCAAAATGTGAACTTACCGCAAGAAATTCCCCGGTGTATAGTCTGTTTCTAAATTCTTTTATAATTTTTTTTTCCCCATAAACGAGACGTTGTAAACACATCACATCCTATTCATTGTTGGTTGTCCTTAACATGATTGCTAAATTTTTGTATAAAATGCTGAACTTTACTAATATTTTTACACGATCAGTTTAGTTTGCTTAATATCTCTTGCCATTTATTGGCATTGTTACATTGAATTTTGCAAAACCAGCTATAAAACTGACCAATTACTTGACTGAAATGCTAACAGAAACAGTCCAAAGTAATGTATTTAATTTTTATAGCGCGCTTAATAAACATTACATCTTTTCAAAGCTATGCGCCGAATACAGGAGTGGTATCCGGTGTGTCCAAAATTAATATTATTTTTAACAGAATATTCTGGTGACAATTGCCTCTTTTCAAATGGTAAGCATTGCAGTATTTTATTTTCGTCAATCGGTCGAATTCGGTATGCGTTTTACTTCAATATTGGTGACAGAAACCTTAGGTGCGCAGAAACGCTCGACAGCATTGTACACATAGTGTATAGCAAAAGTAACACGGGTCATTTATGCGCATTTACTTATTTTACATTAAATATAAATTGTTCTTTTCAAATTTATCATCAATTTTCTTTAACCAAAGTCTATAAAATCATGATTATTGAATGCTTTGCATCTTAACTGTCATCAAGAAACTTCCAGACAAAAATTAGCGATCCCTGTGGTCTTTTACAATGGTGGCCATATACTAAACTTGGATCAAGAAAAGAGCACGTCGATTAGAATCGTCACAATATAGGGTAGTACGAATTTGTTTATTAATATGCGTAGCTTTCATTGTAACATCAAAGCGCGCGACGTTCAATCCGGATTGCATTGGATCGCACCTTTTGGTTCATTTCGTCCAAAAATGTATACGTACTTTCACACTGATTTTGTCGTACGCTCTTCTAGGGGTGTCTAATTAATGACCTTATAAGGAATGTGGATGTATGAGAATCCAAATGAAGTGAACACTTGCCACTTAACGGTATGTATAATCAAATGCCTGCATGACCTGTGTGACTTTCACTATAATCTATTGAATGTTTGTTTATTTTTATTTCTTTCTTCATGTTTGATAAAACCTATGGTCTAAAAACAATTTGTTTTTTTTATATTAAAATGTCCGAAGGCCGCCCTACCCTCCCTCAACCGTTCTCTAACATTTTGTGGAATGTTAAGGCAGCAGCAAATTGACTAATAAAGAAACAGGGATGAGCAGTGAATAAATGCCTTTATGGTAAACCTCTCCAACCCCACCACCACATCTCTCTCTCTCTCTCTCTCTCTCTCTCTCTCTCTCTCTCTCTCTCTCTCTCTCTCTCTGGACCTTCGTTGAAAGATACCAGCGAAAGTTCGTTAAAAAAACTCGCATGGGGGATTCTTGTCTGTGTTATTCGACGATGTCTCTGGACGTATGAATGATAGAAAAATGTAGTCATACGAAGCAACGGAAAGGGTTAGAGTTAGAAATGGAGGAGAGAAATAATTCTATATTTGGTAGCAATGTTAACTAAATTAAAATAATGACTTAGATGACCTGTAAATAAATTTAAATGTTTGAATTATCTCTTGCCGGTTCCCCATTTCGCTTAGATCATATTTCCAACCTGATTAAATATGTTAGCCACTATGTGAAAGCCAGCGTGTTCAAGTAGTAATCCATGCTGTGTTTGTATTGCACTATTTTCTTCATTTAAACCGTTTTTCACGTTTAAATCATAAGTCTGTCTTATATTTATTTAATGAATCTGAATGAAACTAGAACTTCAAAGACTAAAAGAAGCAACTGATCAATTTGCAAAGGAGATTGCAATTATTCGCAAAAGGTTAAGACTACATTTTGTTCATTTCTTTTTACAGTTACCCATTATTTCATCCCCTATAAAACTAATTATCGATTACCAGCTCGTCCTCTCCAGCTCGCCTGCGATTTATCCAGCTCATCCCACGATCTCTCCAGCTCACCCAACGATTTCTTCAGCTCATCCCTTTTGAATGATTTGTTGTGCCTTATACTTGAGGTTAATATCGTCAGACAGGTAGGGTTTGGAGCAGAAAGATGGACGACTTCAGTCTATGATACTGGAATGTATTATTGTTGTTATTTCAAAATAAACATGTTTACAATGACGCAAACGTCGTTTAAACAAATTTAATTACGGCGTGTGGTGCAACTCATGCATGTCAAAATGAATGGAAAAACTTGTTCAATTTATTCGTTTCATTTAATTATGAAAATATCGGCAGCGGTATATACAGTCTTATAATCCCATTTATAAACCTTCGAGCGAGCGAGTGATCCATCGATCCATTGGAAGCAAGAGAGAAAGGGGATGTTATTTTGGTCAGGTAGTGCTAATAATGGTTACTTCCTTTAAGAGCAGGTAATAATGAACGTACCTGCGTTTAAATTTATACATTCAAACATTCAGGTGTTAGTGAATAGGAATAGATTCAGTGAAGGAATCTATACATAGTTTGAATGCCTGTTCAATATGTTCAATGCCTGTTTGAATATGTACAATACGTACATATTTAAAATGCATTCTGTCGGTTGAAAATGGCTAGTTCTTGCTAAATTAAGCTAGGATCCTGTCTTTGTCCTTGCACAATTAAGATTCTACTGGAAGAGAAGGCGAGTAATATACACTTATCTTGTTCGTTTCTTCTTGAGTTTGGATGGTATTCTTAATAAAATGTTAAATATTGTATTCATTTGTACCTGGTTTTACTTTTCTCACTAAACAATTGAAAATGCTATTTGTAAAATAGAAAAAATGTATACTCTTTTATATATAAGTGGCCGATACTACTTTCCTTTAGTAAAATAAATGAAAATGAAATGACGAATAATACGCTAAATGTTTCCATAAGGTGTTTGTTCATTTAATATTTTGATCTATACCTCACATTGCTTGACCAAATAAACTGTCAAGGTAGCATCGTGTCGATAGTACGTTCAATATAAATGCTTGCTGTTTGGTGTTATATTTATAATTATGAAGTATATTGTATATGAGAATGGAAGCTGAACTGGCATTTATTATTTATCAATTTGCTCATCCTTTACATTAAAAAGAACTTATCTTGAAACTTGTATCGCAGTGAACTTGTTGTAGATTAATGCCATATTTCTGTGTTTGCTGTTAATTTTTACCATTTATAATATTCGCTTTTCAAAATTTCTTAACATTGTTGCTTCTCTGGCAATTTCGAGCGGCGGTACTCACAAAACAGAGAAAGGAGAAACATTCATGGTGTAAGGGAGGCAATTGCAAAAACATCCTATATCATCAGTATGTGTATGTTGCAGGTACTTACTACTGTACTACGATCATTTATGATGGCACTAAAGCAAAGATTTAAAACATTTTTATTGTAAATGATAAACATTAGAAAATGAAACTAAAAATCTGGTATCTATATTGTCAGACTGATAAAATTAAATGCGATTCACAGATCAATGTACACATCTATTTTAATGTAGTAGTGTTAACAGAGGAGTCATGGGCCAAGAATAACACCAATACACACACACACGTGCTCACCCAAGCATACACGCATATATACACGACTGTATATATAAATTGGTATCAGTATTTATTAATCTTTTTTTTTTTCTCTTGACTAACATTTACATGAATGAAAAATGAATTCGATATCGGTAACAGAATACAGTGTAAAACACTGGTGATTGCTATGTTACATGGGAACATTGCCGATGTTTCTTATAAATGGCAAATACAAAGGAATTATCTACTCAGTTATAAAATGCTTGAAAGACTGCTGATTTTGGTGAAAAAAATGCAAGGAGAATACAGACCAAGGGGTAGATCTCGGGACAGGGTTAGCGGAGATGCACTCCCATTCCTCTCTCGAAGAATGAGCGCCGAACAAACAAAACGTTTCCTAGAGTATCTTACAGTTAGATGGTTAAAATTATGTCCTGGAAACACTTAAAGAACAGAAGCTACTGAGGGCTTCTCCAAGTGGGCCTCTACCAGGGGTTAAACCATTCTCCTTCCCGACTTGCTTAAATCTTTCCTTAACCATATTCGTGGATCCGCCCCTGGGTCACACGAGTAGAAGTCACACTATCATGAACAAACATTACTGTGCCATATACTTTTTGTATTCGGTAGTTTGGATATAATTGTTTCAATATACATAAATCTAATGTTCTAGTGGTGACTATTATGAAACGGATGTAAGATCTAAAATGCAGGTTAAAATACACGCATGCCTACAATAAAGAGTTTTGAGGTCCGACAGTTATTACCATAGGTTTTCAATAAAACGATGCTTCATTTACTGGTTGTGTCAAATACTAATACATATAATGTGCTGTCTGCAGACAGCTGAAGGAAGTGGAAATTGATAGAATGGAAGGCCTGTCGGCACTTAATGGAGTCTACTTTTCGCATTGGTCGAGAGTGTGACAATTTGCGGGTTATAATTTATACGACTGGCAACAATGTGTAGTTTATGGCAAATACTATCAAGGCGAGCGGTCAGACAAAAAATGCATGAAATATGGAATCACATAATATCATAGTGTAATAATTCGTAAATATTATCCATTGCACCATATGCACTGGCAGGCGCCTGGGTTACTGAGTCTGCTGAAATACATATATCTTGGAAGAGTTCGATGTTCGTACAGCAGGAAAGACACATTATAGTCCATACCAATCCACACATGAACAGTTCGGGATCAAAATATATGTTCTATCCAAAGCATGGAATATATATACTGGGATCATACCATCATAATTATCTAAACTAACTAATCGGTAAAATAATCGAAGACCAATCTAATAACCAGTTAGGCGTGAATCTGAACGGAATTGTTTAAGTGGTCAGAAAAGAACTGAGTGGGAAATAAATGTAGTTTTTCCTTCATAGCCCATTTTATGTCAAATGTTAATGCCTTTCACATTCCTTCTCTAACTGAAATGGCATTTTCTACATTCATTAAAGGTTCCAAGTGAAGCACTATATAGTGTTCATCAATGAATTAATAAATGAATGAATAATAGCGATATAAACTTGCGTATAAACATATCCTGAGAGAGAGAGAGAGAGAGAGAGAGAGAGAGAGAGAGAGAGAGAGAGAGAGAGAGAGAGAGTGCATTATAGACATATATACACCGGTATTTTACAGTTATTAAACCTTCAGTTTTAGTAATTATAGTAGTTCATACATGCTGGATTTCTGCTAACATTAAGGTTCAATCTAAGATTTTATAAGTGAGAGGTATAGAGCGGGACATATTAAGTCAAATGGCATTCATCTTCGACCTGATTATGAACACAACGTTCATATGTCCTTTCATGTCGTTCGTTTCCTACATGGCTACTAGTCTAGACAACAAATTGTTGTGATGAAACCTTTAATTTACTTAAAGCCTTTATGTGGCTGACATTAACAATTTTTATAAGATATTGTTTATATCTTCATGTAAGGCTATTAAGGACGATTGCTTGTTAAATGTTGGAGTATTTTACCATTTAAAGCAAAATTGTATTTGAATACTCCTAATGGTCCAAGCATATGAAACTAACTACTACATTTATAGGTTTGTGTGCATTTTCTTGCACTCCTCTTAATTAAATATGTAGACCTCAAGTAAGGGTCGTTATACAATCAGGTATGCGAAAAAGCACCATGATACAAACCGTTCATCAACTGAATGAACAATGAAAATTAGTGTCATTTGCATACGTTAAAAATCATAGACTCAAGTTTGTGATTTTACACAGGAAACATCTGTACATATAAAAATAGGAATTATTTACTTCTTTACAACATGTTACCAAAGACCATTGATTTCCGTAAATCAAATGTATATGAGAATACAGTTGCTTGCGTTGAAGGGATAGACTGAAAACTACTCGATCCCAAACAAACATTGTGATGAACGTGAGATATATTTCTTTTGAATTATTGGCGTTAACGGTATCTTTAACACATTATTGGCAACGTCATGAAGAGGAGATAGAAAGTAAATGCCTTTGCAAAGGACACATTCACTCAGCCGACCCGGCTGTCCAGGGCTGGCCTCAAATCCGTGACCCTTGGATTACAAGCCCGACGGTCTACAGACTGAGCTCCCAATAAAAAACGATAACTTGTGAAATGTTGAGTAATTACCTATGAAAGCAAAATCATACTTGTACATAGCCAAAGGTCAATGCAATCTAGACTCACATAATATTTATAGGAACACATCGACGTGGAGAACATTCGATAATACGAAGGATTGATCAAGTGCAAAGTGGGAGGCCCACGAACTTGTACTATCCCGTTTTACCACACCATTCCAAAGGAAAACTGATGTTTCCCTTGTGTCGTACTTGTGCCGAAACGTGCAACCAAGACCGACCTTGTCAGCACACCCAGGAAGAACGCGCTTTGACGGGAACGTGGGTCAGAGTGGAACTGTTAGAAGTGTACGAAATTTATCACTTTCCCAAGACAGAAAAATACCAAAAGGGCGACGAGACTCAAAAAAGGCTGTTTCGCAGATTACGTGAATGCCTTTTTAAAACTGAAACAAGAAGCCAGCGGCTATCCTTCCTGGTGCCACACACCCGAAGGCCAAAAGAAATTCAAAGAGAAATACTGGGAGCAGGAAGGCATCACTTTAGACCACGTAGAGAAAAACGAAGAAAGGCGATCGTTTGCCAAAGTGATGTTAAATTGTTTGTGGGGCAAAATGGCACAACGACCGTGTTTACTCAAGACGGAGTATATGACAGAACCTTCCCGTTACTTCCAGATGATTCACGACAAAACCAAATACATGAAACATATGGACGTCGTTCATGAGGACTTGATCTTAGTCAATTACGAAGAAGAACTGGACTTTGTAGAAGTCGACGAATTTGGAAATGTCATCATTGCGGCTTACGTGACAGCCCATGCTCGCTTAAAACTGTACGAAGCTTTAGAACTGTTAGGAGATCATGTGTTGTATTTTGACACGGACAGTTGCATCTACATCGATCGTTTGGGTCAACAGCACCCTAAAATTGAAGGAGACCGTTTAGGAGCCTGGACGGACGAGCATCCCAACGACAAGATTCTAAGTTTTGCAAGTGGCGGTCCCAAAAATTACGGCTCCGAATATCGAGACTTACAAGGAGAAGTGCACACCGAGTGTAAAGTGAAAGGATTGACTCTCAATTATCGCACCAGTCGAGTGGTGAACTTTGGCGTCTTGAAAGAAGCCTTGCAGTCTGGACAGGATGGAAATTTTCAAGTGAC
The DNA here is from genome assembly GCA_016617855.1 of Megalonaias nervosa. NCBI lineage: Eukaryota > Metazoa > Mollusca > Bivalvia > Unionida > Unionidae > Megalonaias > Megalonaias nervosa. The sequence goes on along the minus strand of JAECUM010007720.1, from coordinate 77,416 downwards.
CACCCACGAACCGCACAAAATTGTACGTTTACCCACACACCAAATCGTCAGTCGTCCCTTGGAAACTGTGTATCAAGTCGTGTACCAGAAGCGAGTACAGAATCCCAATCGCTTCACTGTACCTTACGGTCACGCCGATATTGGTCAGCATATAAAAAGGGACAACGTCCAAGACCAATAGTTCATTGTCACTACCAAGACCAAGCGAGAAAGATGAATGCTAACAAACAGACCATTCCATTCAAGTTCGATGATGTTCAAGTGGAGTGCAATGTTGTGCCTTGCGATGGCAAGGATGCCGTACGCTGTGACTTCAGTATCACATCATGGGAACTTTGCTATGACTGTACCTACCATGGAAAGTGATGCTGTGCGTGTCAAACCTGACGGATGCGAAAGCGATGCCACTCGTCATCGTACACCTTTTCACTTTACTGGTTTTCATGGTGGATATCATCATTATGAAACCATGCAACTACCACCCTACGGATGTCATCCAAAACTGAGCAAACTCCTGCGGATTTCACTGTACCCTCATCGAAATGAATCTGTGAAAGACGAATATTCGTTCCCTGTGTGTTTGCTTGAATACTGTGACTTTGAAAGTCGGATCCAAACCTTCCGAGGAAAGTGGCTAAAATATCTGGGAGGACCTACCCCCGAAGAATTAGCCTGAGCCGGATTTGTCTACATGGGCGAAGGGGATAAAGTCAAGTACTGCAGTTGCGGTGTGTCAATTCACGAGTGGGAACAGAAAGATTCCGCTTACCTGGAACATGCTCGATGGTCTCCCGATTGTCACTACCTACCTTTAGTGGGACCTCGTCATGGAAGTGGCATACCATGTCGTTTAAGAAAGCAGCTGCTTGGCTAGGAGTCAAACGTTGGACAACACCTAGACAAGTATTTAAAGCCCATTTAAAAAATAATCTTCAAAGATTACCAAACGAATTGCAAGAGAAGACCTACAAGGAAATTTGGCAGGGACTTGCAAGAGCAAAATCTCAATTTGTGACTGTAGTACGTTTATGTCGAGAAATTCACAAGAAGAATTTGACAAAAGTCAACAAACAAGTCAGATTTCTCTGGATCAAGACTTTGTTCTTCCTATTATTCCATTTTAGACGACCATTTACATCAGAAGATTTTAATGTCATTTTTGACCGTTACTCTTAATGACAGTGGTCAGAAATTATTCACATTGTCCGTTACTTTCGCTCTAAGAGATGTGTTTGACTGACATGGTCATGGATACTTTACAAGAGAACATTCGTGGTTTGCCTGTGGAGTTGAGAGAACGCATTTACCGAGAGTTGGTCAAAATACAAGTGAAACGCAATGAACAATTGCATCCGTTACGTCACCGATGTTTAAACCACTGGTACCTAAATGCTATAAGAGGACCGATTCTGATGAAAGTGTTCCAGTGGTCAGACATTGATCAACTACTCGTGGGCGAGAAGGATTGGTTTGTTGTTAGTGATTGTATGTACTACATGGTAGACTTACTACATCGAATTCCAGAAGGAGAGTTAGAGAACTACCAAAATTTTTTACACAACGTAAACTTAGTTCAAGAGGACACTTCTGAACGGTGTGTGATGTGCAAGTGTTTTTTTGGATGACGTAACTGTCCGTTTCTTTTTCCTTGGCCTGAAAACATAGAATGGTGAAACATGTGCTAGAGCGGAGTGTTTAAACGTGTTTGAGTACAGCCCTGTCTTATGTATTGAATTGGTCCTAGAAAGACGCTACAAAGAACACCTTCCAAATTCAATGAGAAACGAGCAAGATAAGTGTCATTTTACTCACCTGCTTTTCCCATCAAATCTTAACTGTGCTTTAAAAGAACTAGTCATTTAAGTATGCAGAATACGAAAACGGCATCCAAACTATTTATCTTGTTATCATTCTCTTCACTAAAACCTGCTTGTTTGCATGTATAAGCTTCTCTTAAAGGTCTACTAGAGTGTAATACTTACTATATACCAGAATGTTCATTTTTCTCTAAATAACTCAGAAATGTGCATTAAAAATGCATATTTTAACTCACAGAGAAGAAAATGAAGAGAATGTGTGCATTTGTCGATGTTTTACGGAAAACGCTCCGGAAATATTTGTATACTTCCGGTGATAATAGGCTTTCCGGAAGTGACGTACTGTAGGGAAGTCCTTCAAGTTTAGCGTATGTGGTGATGCTTGCTGAATTTAGTGATGATTCAAGCGAATTTACGGCAAATTTGTCATGCTCATTTTCGTCGTGAGAGGAAGGTGAACTTCTAGAAGATGGCCAACGTAATGAATATTAAGAAACTTCTGCTCGCTGAGGTTAGACAGTACCAATTTAAGCCCGAAAGAGACGAGAACGTGGACGAGGACCCTAAAGAGGACATAGGGCATAATGAGGCTGGGTATCGCTTGGGCAATTCATTCTGGTAATTACTATTTTCCTTATGGCAATTATTATTATTATTATTCTTTCGTTAATGTTATTTCAATTTCATAATGAAAAGAGTAGGGCACGAATTTGGGCGAAACTTGGATGTCTTCAGAGCAGATTGTCATGTGGGCGTAGTTCATAGGTAACTAGTGGTTTTAAAAGTTAAACACTTAAGACTCGGACTGTGAGAGGTGTAGAAATAAGTACTTTATTAAATTTATGACAAGTTTATTCTTTTAAACCGTGATGAAATGCAGACCCCAAATCTACTTTGGATGTGATTGTTTACTACCCTCCACAGATAGTAAAGTTGAAGAATTTTATTTTTTTTAAAAAGTAATCATAGACATGGTGTATCCAGATGCTCAGCAAGCATATATTTTCTCTGTGGGTCTAGGTGTATAATACTGGTGGCAAAGGAAATATACAGATTTATGGGGAAACAAATCTTGAGAATAATAATAATAATAATAATAATAATAATAATAATAATAATAATACATTGCTGATTATTATGTTATTGTGGTACAAAAGGAAGAACAAAAGTCTAACCATGCATCACATATACATATATATCATACTTTAACATGCAAGAACATCTCATAAATTTTATCCACAAGTTTGCTATCAAACACAATAATGAATGACGGAGTGTATTTTCCATGTATATTGGTGTACCTGTGGAAATTGCAGCAGTAAAGAAATAGTCGAGTAGTATAGATGCTGTAAAGAGATTATGATTTTCAATAAGACTGAGGAGGTTAAGGTGGATTGTATCATTGATCATCCAGATTGCTGGGATGAATATGTCCTGGAAGCAGCATACTGAGCCTATATTCAGCATTATGGAAATTGCAAGGAAATCCTGTCTGAGTACATGAACACTTGTAGGCAAAATATTCTTACTTTAGTTATGGTGCCACTATCAGGGTCAATTTTATGACAAGTGATAGTAGTAAATGAATACCAGGTTTTTGGCTTAGACCAGGTTTCTAGCTCAGAGACCTCCTTCCCCCTCCAAAATCCTTTTCTGTTGACATTTTCTTCAGCTCCGATGATGACTTTCATGTGGCAAAATGAAAAGTCTCTGATCTTGAAACGACTGTTACAGCCATGTTTTATGATAATTATTTTCGTACTTGCTAATTTTCTTTGGCAGAATATCTGTTAACATACTGTCAATAATACGGAACTCTCGTATTAAATCGTCCATATCATATTTTACACCTCGCAAATAAGATCTTATCTGATCAAGTAATTTTTTGTAAATGATACTTGCTGTTGTACAAGCATTTTTTTTTAGTCTCAAGTCGAGGCTCAATTTTCTTACACGCCGTTGAAAGAGAAACACCAACACCTGATATTATTAACAAAAACGGGTTTAATGATGCTCCACTTGAAATTATACCAGAGCTTGTCCTCAGCAATGGTAAATATGATATTACTCGAAGTATTCTACTGTAATACTTGTAACACTGTTTTACACACCAGAGGTTTTTATGATAATATCTGTAATATTGCATTAGAGCGTCAACATCTTGTTTTGGAATTTCTTCTGAAATATGATTGAAATCTATGATCTGTTTTTTTATTATACAATATTTGCTTACAATTTTTTTTATACAATATCTAAAACTGTAGCACCAACAATCGAATCAAGAAATTCACGAAACTTATTATGGTCAGGATCAGCTATAAAATCTCTATACTTGTCAGAAACATCTGACGAAGTATCCTTATATCGTTCATCTGTCAATACCTCAATTTTCTTTAACCAACTGTAGGAATCAAACGTGTTTTCTACTTCACGTTCATACAAATCTCTTTCATTTACTAAATTACCGTATTCTCTTTCTGTTTCATCAATAAACCCAAGTACCAAGCTTATTTGATTCAAAGTAAAAATTTTGAGGACAAGATATTGTCTGATAATTACATATGCGACTACGAAATTTATCAGCATTAACTTTTGGAGTGATTTTCGTCCAAGAAAGGTAATTTGAGTAAAAGTATTTACTTTAAGCCATAATTTTTCGTATTGTTTTGTGAACATTTTCTCGACTTCATTGTAATAATGTCGCAATGATAATTGTCTAGAGCGTTGGAGTGATGGAAATGGAACATCATGTTCTTCACCTATGTCGTAATAAGAACCAATCCCTACACCAAATGTTGTTCGATTGACTTCCTCAAAAAACTTTTCTCGCTCATCATTGCTGAGATAACTAATTTCATTGTCAAAATCTTTGATTATCGCTAGAGATTTGTTAAGAATAATCGGATCAAATTCTGGGCTTTTTTTACGCATCATTGGCAGAAGTGCGTTCGAGTATGCTTTAATAATTAACTCCGTAACAAATTTAACTAGGGTTTCCTTGTCGTGGTAGTACATGCCGAGATGTTTAAAAAATTTTCATTTTGAGAAACTATTGTATAACTCCTTGTTCCTTTTTATTCCTATTAATAATAATAATAATAATAATAATAATAATAATAATGAAGACTTTGTATAGCGCCTAATCTATAGAAGCTCTAAGCACTTTACAACATTTAACATTTATTATCTTAGATTCCGCTAGTTTGTCGACGTCATCATGGCTATTGTTTACTCGTTCTTTTACATCTACTTTTCACCATAAGCTCGTTCTTTTATTAAGTTTCATTTTATAATCAAATCTAGATTTTCAAGATTAAGCTCGAGCAATATTTTTTTTTTAGCAGGATTTCAACTTGTTTATGTTCTTCTATACAATCATCAGGATGACAGTAACTGCTTATCACATCAAAGTCTTTTATTGTTTTCGATAGTTGTAGCCCTCGCATATGCATAACGAGAATAAAAATTTTTTCTTCTTCTAACAATGGAGAGTTTATCATTGGAATTGAAAAATTTTTCCTAGTATTTATCACACGTGCTGATAGCGATTTGTCCCCAATATCTATCTTGGGGTTAAAAATATTATCATAAAATTCTCTCGCAACGAATGTAAATAATTGTAGTGACATTTATTTTACAACGTTAGATTAAATCTGATCATCAAGTGTGTATATTTGAAATGCTGTCAGTCTTGACAACGGATGTTCAGCAGCGATAACATAAACTCGGAAATTTCTGTCGGAATCGTAAAATATTGTGTTGTTAAAGTATAAATGTCTGTACTATATAATATTACCCAGTCGATATCATCGTTTGATCCTTCCAATCGCCAATTATAAATCTGACCAACACTAGAGTTTAATCGACCTTGCAAATAAAATTGCGAAATAGCAACTGCAATGGGACATTTAATTTTAATCCAAAAGTTTTCAACTTCTCCGTTAGTAGTCCATTCTTGTCTATCAGAGAAAGCGTGATAAGGATAATTTTCAGGATAATATGATGATGCACTTACCTCAAACCCAACTCGGTTATCAGTTGCTTTAAAAAGAATTGGAATATATCCAACATTGCTTTTGGTTCGTTTTATACCACCGCCAGATACACTATCAACTTAAGCTTTATTCGTTAGATCATTATAGTTAACTGGAACATATGTCGTAGTTATTTTGTTGTTTCTCATATTTATATTGCCTGAGATTGGTCCACCGAATTGTCTTAAATACGGCACAAGTGCTCCTCTTAACTCAGCGTAACTAATAGCATCAGTCTCATTAGCTGGTGGTGAAGTTGTCGTTAATCCAGTTATTTTTTAGTTATTGCTCCTTACAAGGTAACCTGTCATTGTATCGCCAGTTTTATTGAGCTTGTTATCGTCAACGGATTTTAGTAACGTATAGCTCACCGCTTGTGTGCTATCAACATTTGCTGGTGGATACTCGGTTTCCAACCCAATAATTTTTTTAACTTGACATGTTAATAATACCTGTAACAGTTCCACCAGTTTTATCAAGCTTGTTATCATCAACATACTTCAACTGTAAATAACTTACAGCTTGTGTTTGATTTAAGTTTCTTGGCGGATACGCGGTTTCTAAATTTATTATTTTTTTCCCTGACATATCCAAGTTACCGCTTAAAGTTCCTCCTGTCAGTGATAGTTTGTTGCCGTCAACAGATTTTAGTTGTGCATAACTAACAGCTTGTGTATCAACAACTTTTATTGGCGGATAATTTGTTTCTAAACCTACAACTCGTTGATTTGACATAAATACGTTTCCTGTCATTGTGTCGCCGGTTTTTTGACTAGTGATGGCGTATCAGTTATTATTGGTTCGTCAGCGGAAACAGATCCTGTAAGTGTTGTTCCAAACTTTGTGTAATATGCCATATTATGTAAATTATATAACATAAGATTGTATAACAATAATGGCGAAGTCAACAATATTAAATTTTGACACCGAAGGATTAATCAAACATAAACATAATAACGAACTTCCAGATTGTCATTATCTTATTGTTGGTCGTACAGGCTCTGGTAAAACAAATCTTTTGCTAAATTTCTTACTCAACGATAACTTTCACTACGATAAGGTATATATTTACACAATTAATCCGCAACAAGACAAATACGAGTTATTACGCGAATACAACGATAAACTTCCTGATGAGCTTGACGCTGGCGATTATATATTTTTAATAAAACAACCGGAGGAATTAATCCCTGTCAACGAACTTGATTAGTCCGAGCATAAAATAATTGTGTTTGACGATATTCCGCTAAACAACGAGGAGATGAATAAGATTAAATCTTATTTTTCATTATCGTGTAACAAAAAATGTAATTCGATATATCTCGCGCAAGGTTTTTATAACGTTGACAGATTTATTAGGCGAAATACGGGATGTTTTATATTATTTCCAGGGTTAGATAATGTTGATGTGAGAAATATTGCAGACGAGCAATGCGGTGATGTAACAAAGATAAATTTATTGAATCATATCATCAAGCAACCAAAGACAAATACAATTTCTTTTTATTTGATAAACTAGCGCGTGATCCAGCTAAAATGTTTCGTTGTTGTATTGACACATTTCTCTAGACTAATTTTATATCGCGTATAAAAAAATAAATAATGAATTATCATATAAAAATGAATTATTGAAGAAACTTGCAACATCTCAAGTTGCTTTTAAGAAAAGGGTGGAAGAAGCCCGTCGAGAACAACGTGTTGTAGAAGAAGAAACCACCAAACTTTTTAAACCTGTTACCTAGGCAGTACTCGGTAAACAACCAGAAATATCAGCATTGTCTACGGAGGAACTAGAAAAAATGAAAGAAAAAGGGTTGTTAGGTTTACTAGGAGAAAGATCGAAAGAAGAAACTAAAAACAAAATTGTATAGGGACTTGTAAGAAACATTGCTGATCCTGTTGCACGACAGGATGAATTTGACAGATTAATAAACAGCCCTCTTGAGCTACAACATGCTATTGCAAGATTGACGGTTAATCCAGCCGAGTTAAGAAGGTTGATATAAAATTTATCAGAGCAAACTAAGGAACTAGCTGAAAAATAAAAAATGATGACTGAATCTATGGCAGAAATAATGCCACTTAAAAAACAGGTAATACTTTTCAGAAAAAAGGCACGTGAAAAAATATCGGACGAAGAATACGATGATTTGTTAAAAAAATATAATATGAAAGACATTGAAGATATTCGAAATCAGTCAAATTAGCCAAAGGAAAAATTTGGAAATTTAATAAAAGAATTAGAAAAAATTTCTACACTCGGTATAGAAGCTGATAGAGAAATAGAAGAAGCTCAAACACAAGTAAGCATTGTAAATAAAGTGGATACTATAAGAAACGGAGTTATTGTTTATGTTTTACATATGAGAGCAAACCAGAGAAAAAGATTATACCAAAGGTTGGACATTTTAAAGATTATTTGATAAGTACGAAAGTCAACGAGATAGAAGATTACCAGAGGAAATCACTGGATCTGCCGTCAAAGTTTTTACATCAAACGCAGAAATGATTGACCGACTTATCTTATTAATATTATCAAAAGAAGCAGGTAATGAAAGCATTGAAATCGACAACGAAATTGTTGATATATTAGATAATATTAGATTTAGTAAATTACTGACAGCAGACGAGTATGAAATTTTACATAGCGATCTTATCTAACAACTTTGTTATAAATGTCAACAACATTATTACTCAACTCGTCACAAACAACAAGTGACATCGCAAACTTTTCTATTTACTATGATCCGCCAATAATACTAGATCCGAATAAACAATACGAAATCGGATTGATTTCTGCTACGGTATGGCATTCTATGGCAAATGTAAAAACAAACGTCAATGACGACTTTACATTTAATACTGATGCAACGACGAAGTCGTCGGTGTCAGTAAAAATTGACACATGGGGCGTATAATGTAACTGATCTCAAAAAAACAATAAGAGAGTTGATAACAAAATACACTGACGCAGACAATTTTGAATTAACCCCAAACTATAATACGCTACGAGCCAGAATCACATTAAAAATATAATTTGATAATCGATTTTTCATCAGCGACTAGTATCGCATCATTATTAGGCTTTTAAAACCAACGATACGGCAGTGTTACGGAACAAAGTGTATCGTATGACGGAGATTTACTGGTTAACATAACAGAAGTAAATACAATATTGATTAATTGCTCTATTGCATCAAGGTCTTATTCAGCTTTAGGAAGTCAGGGTCAAACAGTCTATAGTTTTTCACCAGATGTCCCGCCTGGTTCACTGATGCAAATTATTCATCGACAAATAATATACTATCAGATTACTCCTGAAATAACGAACATAACAATGCAACTAACATATCAATCAGGACGACAAATAGATTTTAACAATGAAATTGTAACGTATTACTTACACTTACGCAACGTATAGCTCGAGAGAAATTTTGCAAACTTAATTTACTAACAAGGTGAGACAAAAAAAAGTTTATCGAAGAACTACTGTAGGTGGATTTTTTTAAAAAATATATTTACACAAATAGTTGACAATATCCCAGGAACTGCGCGTAAAGTAGCACCAATTGCTCTTGATGTCAGCAAAGCTTTTGCGACGGGAGCTGTATCAGGAGCTGGCACTGCAGTAGAGCAAAAAAACCTCTGATAAAATTAAGGGAAATCCACCGCCTTTAGCATTGGAAATAAAACGAGCAATATCAGATATTGCACCAACTGCGGAAACAGAACGAGCTATGATAGCTACAACAAAAAAATTACTGTCGCCACGCGGTGAGGAGGTGGTACGTAAGCTAGTAAACAAAACAAGACGAAATTAGATTTGCCTCAGATTTAGCAATTTTGTGTGGCGATTATAAAATAAAAAATGTCAGTTAAAAATTATCTTGATTTTGCCGAGGAATATGATACCGACAATACAGCAACAGAATTCGAGTATATTGTTGTTGTTGTTGTTGTTGTTATGGGGCTTAACGCCATTTTTCAGCACACGATAGGCTATACATGGCGGCCAGTATCAATGGTGGAGGAAGAAACCGGGAAATCCGCGGAAAGAACCACCGACCCACGAGAAGCTACTGGCAAGCTTTCTCACATATCCACATTCGCCGAATCTTAGACCCGAACCCACGCAGACAGAGGTGAGATGGCAGTGATCCGTAACGGAGAGCGCTTTAGACCACTCGGCCACTCGGGGCCCCCGAGTATATTGAATACCTCGACGAGAACTCGAACGAACCAAATAAAGCTGGTCAAAGAATTTTTAACACACGTGACGAAGACGTGTTCTTGCTGCCTCACAAGGCTATACTGGAAGTTCGTGGTAGGATATGAACAGCAGCTGATGGTAATATTGCAGCTGACACAGAAATTGCGCTTGTAAACAATGGCTGGAGTTTGTTTAAAAGTGCACGATATCAACTAGCAAATCAAACCGTACAGGATATTGATAATTGGTTACCGGTTGCAAGTACAATATTAAATATTGTTTCGTTTAGCGATGATTATTCGAGATCAAATGCAACAAATATGATGTGGTTCAAGGACACAGGAGAAGGACAAGCTATTGCAAATGAATTTCGTACTGGTGCTGTTGCTAATGACGCAGATAATAATAATAACTTAATTGAAAATCCTGCTGATAATAATGCAGCTATAATAGGAGACTCAATAAGATTAGCAGTTACGAATATACGACAAAAACGTTACAACGAGGGATATGCCAAACGAAAAGCGCTTGCAGCAGGATCACAATAAATAACAATGATGTTGCCGTTAAGCACAATATTTGGATTTTGTAATAATTGTCTTATTCGGGTTGGTGGAGCGGATGCAAAATTTGTGATTACGAAATTAGCGCTGCGGATGCCTCGAATTGTTCCATCAATATCTAGGTTAGCAGAACTTAACACAACGTTAGAGGCTTTTACAAAAAAAGATTTATTTTCTTAAGAATAAAATATATAAAACAACTGTTCCTAACGCAATCGATTACATGTGGCGTATTACAGCTACTTCGAGCGAACAGTTACCAAGATATGTATTCGTTGTCTTTCAAGAAACAGCACGACTTGGTAGCCAACTACAAAATAACTCTGTTTTTGATAACGCTGACGTCAGAAGAATATTTGTCAGAATAGACTCTAAACAATACCCAGAACGAGCGATTGAATGTAATTTTGCAGCCGTCGCTGCAAAAAAATGTTACTAGACTGTATATGTACCTGATGGAAGCGATGCAAAAACATCAGGACGCTGACAGCGGATCACAGATTAATGTTGAAGAATTTCGTACTCTTTATCCGATCTTTTTCTTTGACATATCAAAACACTCCGATCGAATGATTAATTCAATCGCAGAAATAGAAGTAACTTGGACGCTTGGAGAAGTTCCACTGGCTCCTCTAAACGTATTTGCACTTGTGTCTAGCGATCGATTCTTGACGATTGACTCAGTCAAAGGTAGAATGACTGTCCAAGTTTAATCTAACAAACAAGTATAAAATGAAAACGAAATACACAGCTAGAGAAATATACCTAACACCCAGTCAAATTAAAAAATTTTCAGCGGCGGTTGCTAGACGTAATTCTGTCTCTGTAATGATAAAGTCTCCAGGGACTGATAGTGCCGCCGCAGTGAAAGCCATGTTAACTCAACAGCAAATTAATAAACTCGATCAGGGAAAACCCTTTGTTCTCAAACTATCCGTTGCGCAAATAACAGCGATGGCAAAACACGGCGGAATTTTTGGACCAGCACGTTCAGTAATTTTACCAAAAATTGTACCTGTACTAGGAACACTAGGACTAGCCGCAGCGTCAGGGGCAGTATCTGGAGCAACTAAAAAGGCGGTATCAGGCGATGGAATCAAACAAATTTTATATAACAATAAATAATATAATGCCAGCTAAAAAGAAAGCACAAGCGACAAAATCTAAAAAATCAAGATCGTCAACAACTAAAAAAAGAAGTCGCCAAAGAAAACAACGATTTTATCGCCAGGGGAAACAACAACAATAAAATGTCAGCAAACGCTAGGGAAAACAATGGCGAAGTCGCCAAAGAAAACAACGACAAAGTCGCCAGGGGAAACAAAACAAAGAGGAATTATTCCTTTCGCTCCGCTGCTAGCGGGGTTAGCAGGCAGTCTAATTCCAAACCTGCTGGGGATAGGACGTGGAATGACTACCAGGCACCTGACGCCATTGACGCCGTTTAGTAATTTCGATATAATTGAAAAATTAAATGTTAAATGACATTGTCGGATTTTGTGGAGTATATTCCAAAGACGAATTAGATAATGTACCAGCAGGTGGTTCGTGTATCATAAACATACAAAACTTCGATGAAGGATCCGGCACTCACTGGGTTGCTGTTTACGATAATAATTATTTTGATTCGTTCGGACTTTCTCCGAGCGATCTTATAAAAAAAATATATTTTTAAAAAATTTTAAAAATAAATTGCTCATCTAATCAGCTAGAGCCGGTTGGAACATCAGCTTGGGGTTATTATTGTATTATGTTGATCCGACAGATGTCCCAATCCCCTGATTTTTAAAAATTTATTTTACAGTTCGACAAGCAACCTTCTCACGCAAATGATGAAATTGCGATGAATTTATCTAAACTAAGGAATATGTCAACATACTGTCTGAAATGTGAAACTAAAACAACAAAAAACGATGAGACAACGAAAAAAACAAAAAAATAATAGAACAATGTTAAAAAGCATTTCCGCTGGTTGCGGTAGAAAAAAAAGAAGTATGTTTTTAAAGAAATTATCCGGATCTGGAATGTGCCCTGACAAGGTTATTTTAGTAGATGATTAATTGACTAAAACCTACCAAAAAAAAATCTAACATTTTTTGTTAAAATTTTAATTTTTTATGCAGCAGAATAAAATAAAATAAAATGAAATGTGATTGTGGTCAAAATCTTTGTATCGAACAAGATAAAATTGTTAGGTACTGTCAATCATGCAATCGCCGTGAGGTAATTGGCAGAGGTATTGACATCCACAAATTTACTGGTAAGTTACCAAAACCAAAAACAGGTTGGACATTGCCTGGCCGTAAATAAACTGGGCCGTACAATCCGCTAGACAAACAGTTAGATGAAAATGATAATCCGCTGCCCGGACAAGAGCCTTATACTCAAGTTGATGCAATAGCGATGCGTCATGATATTTGTTATCGTGATATAGAACGTTCTGATAACGTTCGTGCAGAGAGCTCAAAATCAGACTGTGATAAAGCAATGCTAGATGAACTGCGCGATATGGAGCCTGAAAATATGCGAGAACGATTTGATAGAAGGTTAGTTCAAACAATAGATGTAGTTGATGTGTCAAATCTTGCTCAGTTTAACGTTGGCGCTGATGGCCCTCCAAAGAAATATCTTTTTAACGTCATAGATGTTTTTAGTTGATACGCGTTTAATTTATCTGTTTCGGATAAAACTGGAACATCGATGACTGATGCGTTAAAACAGGTCATCGTTAGTACATAAAGAAAACCAAATAAATCTGGACTGATCACGGAGCTGAGTTTTTAAAAAAAAATTTGAGCAGATTCTGGAACAAAATAACATTAAAAAGTATGTTACAGGAAATGAAGGTAAACGTGTCATCGTTGAGCGATTTAATCGCACACTAAACGAGCTGGTACATAAACATTTGACAGCTAAAAATACAAATAAATACATCGACGATTTAATGCAGATTGTTGATAATTATAATAACACAAAGCACAGATCAATAAAAATGTCACCAACCAAAGCAATTAAAAATCTAATTCTTGCAAATGAAAACATGTACCGCAGACATAAATTTAAAGTTGGTGATCGAGTTAGAATTTTCTGACCAAAAAAAACATTTGGAAAAGGGTTTACTCGTAACTGGAGCGAAGAAGTATTTGTTGTTGATAAAGTTTTACTGACAATACGTGTAACATACGCGCTAAAGGATTTATTAGGTGAGCCAATAACCGGTAGTTTTTACGAGCAGGAACTGCATAAAACTGAACAATATATATTTGTTATTGAAAAAGTTATTAGGAAAAAAGGTAATAAAAGCCTTGTCAAATGACGCATTTACAGCGGTAAATTTAACAGCTGGGTTCCAACTAAATCTATATTGAAATAATATTCTTATAAATTTCCTCGTACTTAATTTTGACAGATTTACATTTTCCTGGTTTACATAACGATATTAGATATTGTCTGCGATCGTCAGAGATCATAATTACATTAAAAATCTTGACAAATATAAAGTAGAATTTTATATTTTTATGTCGGTCTGGAATTTTAATGTTTAAAAAGGGTTTTATCAGCCGCCAAAAAGACTGATTTTCATCTACTAAAAAATTAAATTTCGAGATTTTCTTTGTGATATGATACTTAACATCATATCATCCAGATGTCGGTCTGCTGTAATTTTTTTATCAACTACACCTATGATCTCATTTTGTTCGTCGTCGTTGTTAAATAAAATGCCATCCTCAGTGTAACCAACAGAGTTGTGTTTATCGCCAAAGACAGCATCGTCTGTTGTAAAATTATCGTCTGCAATTACATCAGCAAGTCGTTTTAAGTCCATATTTTTTTACATTTTTATCTAATTTATTATTATAAGTGACTAACGAGATAAAATATCATCACAAAGTTGATATATTAAATTACAGAGAATTAGCCGAAGCAGTGCGAAAATGTTTGTCGGGATATAGTTCTTATTCTGTCAACGTTATTGTTATGCAAGGTGTTACGTATATGTATTTAAATTGCTTGTGTGTTAGTTTTAAAATTCTTTTTTATTTTATTTTTGTTTCATTACATTTTATTGTAATGATTATTTTCACGGATTCGATATTTTCTTTCAGTAAAGTCTGTTTAATCTAAAACGTAAAAGGTGTTACATTAGCATTATATTTAGCTCACTCTGGTACACCGTTTTGTAAACACTACGCGAAAACGATTGGCTGTTGCCAAGGTCATTTCAGCCTACGTGTTAGTCTGAATAAACAATGTTTTATTTTTATATATTTTCAGTGTGAAAATTTGGTACTTAGATAGGGTTATTCTTGCTTACGTGCTAATTTTCATTCTTTTTATTTCGATGTTCAAATTAGTAAATCACGCAGGCTATCGCGTGGAGTACCGTGTGACCTAAAATCGAGGCTTAAAACAGCAAATTGGTATCAAATCTATTCAGTTGTATTTTAAATCTCGAGGGCTCAAGAGGTTTCAATTGTTGAAGCCAGATTGTTTTTGAAGTTCATTTGTTTTTGGAATTTAATAATTTATTCTCTAGAAAACTAAACAAGTGTACTTTTTTTATAAAAAGTTCTGGGACAAAGAAATTCGGTGGAAATTTATTCTGGAGTTATACGGAAACATAAACTGTGATTCAATCGAGGATCTGTTACCACCACTCTTCTGACGTCATCGTCTCCATATTGGAATTTCATCGAGATTCGAACCAGGATTTTGTTAGAACTGTTTAGTGATGGGACTTGTATTTTTCAATCTTAGGATTAAATTTTGGATTATATTCACAAACAGAAAGTTCTATTTCCAATTTTTACATTGTTTTCTAGGGAAATAAATTGTTTTGTTAAAATATACAAAGCTTGTTGACTTCACTCTTTTCTCTTATTATTATTGTACAAGCCTACACGTAACACAAGGTGATTCTAATAAAATTTCGCTAACAGCGGCCGAAAAAAATAAACTTAATGATAGCGCAGTAATGACGCTAAAATTTAACAAAGATGATGTTTTAATGTTTGCTCATAATTGCTTAACTAAAAACGAGCTGGAAAATATAATTAATCGTCATATCTAAAGACGATTCTGTCAAAGGTCGATTGTGATGTTGCCGTATTTTTTTACCATCTGCTACATCTTTCACTCTAACTGGATGAATTTTATGATATTTTGCGGTAGAATAAATTGATTTAAAATTTATTGTTTTCTCAGTTTCAAGATTTATTGAAATAATTGGGGTTTGTTTTGATTTTTAAATTAGAATCATTAGAACCAGCTCCTCGTTTAGTGTTTTCTTTTGGTGTAACAAGATCGAGATTTTCGATTCTATTGTCTGTTTTAATGCTGTTGTTGTGATCAATAACTAGATCATTTGGAATAGCGCCGTTAAATATTTCAGAAACAAAACGATGTGATTTATAATGAACAAAATCTGTTTTAATACCACGTGCCATCATATCCAAATAACCATCTTTATTTAAATTTCCTAATACTTTTTTAGTTTTTCTTCTTCGTATAATTCCTCGATCATTAGCCTCGTAAAGATCAAACACGGGATGCGGTTGAAATTCATCTTGCAAAGAGAGATTTTCAATATTGTCATCGTTGATCGAGTTATTTACTCCATAAACTCGTTATCCAGCTGGTATGTCTCCGCAGAACAAAATATAAATAAAATGTTTTCTGAACATTTCAACTCAATCTGTATTATCTCCTCTAACACTTATCATCATTCCATATGGCACTGGTATGCCAACCGGTTTTCCGTACTTGACGTGAATAACTGAACCAAGTGCATTTGCGGCATAACTATTATAAATCGGATGAACATGATATTGCCTTTGTTCTTCTACAGTTAGTCGAATGTATTTTAAAATTTCTGTCATTATTTTATATAGCATTTTATATCTCTAATTGAAAATTTAAAGAAATCAATTAAATATATAAAATTTGTAGGATTTGATAACAGTTATGAATATGATAATCAAAATATTTTAGCACATTTTAACTCTTCAAATTTGTTTCATCTCTTACATCTGACTGTAACGCAAGAGCTTGCAGTACATAAAAGTATCAAACTAATAGCACAGTATCATGTTATTTTATCAAAGTTACATAATACAGATTTCAGCAACGAGATAGCCGAACCATACTTAACAGCTAAATCACGAAAAATATTAGCTGGAACAAATATTTCCTCAGTCGCCGATGAAATACATCAGGAAATAAATAAAAAAAATTGAAAGAATTTACTGCATCAGGATCAGGTTGGAAATTTGAAATGATAAAAGAAGTTTTATTTCACACAGCGAGATATAACGTACTTCGCGGTAGTTCTTACGCTGATCTCCCTCAAAAGATTAAAAACAAGCAATGTTGCATAAACGTAAAAAACTCTGATAACAAATGTTTCCAGTGGGCTATTCTTTCTGCGATGTTTCCAGTAGAGAAAAAAAGGCTGATCGCGTCGACAAGTATATTAGTCACGTATCAAAATTAAATTTTAATGGCATTGACTTTCCAGTTGCAGAAAATCAAATACCAAAGTTTGAAAAGCAAAATAATATTTCAGTTAATGTGTTTGGTCTTGACGAGCGTGAACATGTTTATCCCAGATACATCTTAGAAAAAGCTACAAAAAAAACCCCACAATAAACTTGCTGTTTTATAAAGGATAATACGTTTGGATTAAAATCTTTAACAGCCTAGTTAGCAGACAATATAATAAAGATAAAAATAAGAAATATTTTTGTTATCTTTGTTTACAGGGTTTTTCTGAAAATGAAAAACTACAAGATCATCTCAAATACTGTATTAATATTCAAAAAATAACAATGCCAGGAGAAAAAGAAAAAATATTAAAATTTAAAATTTATAATCATAAATTAAGTATTCCATTTGTTATTTACGCCGACTTCGAGTGTCTCCTTGTTCCTGTACTTGGCGCCGAAAATGATCCAAATAAATCAAGCACCAGAAAAATATAACATGATGTCCCCTGTGGAGCAGCTTATAAAATAGTTTGTTGCGCTAACGATAATTTTTCAAGTCTAATGAAATTGTACAGGGGTAAAAATCCTGCCGTGTGGTTACTAAAAAATTTAATAGATGATGTTAATAAAATTTTCAACAGATTATCTAAAACAGCTCCAATAAAAATAACACCCAAACAACAACTTGATTTTGATGAGGCAGTTAATTGTCATATCTGCTAGAAACCTATGCCTGGAGATAAAGTGCGCAATCACTGTCATCTAACCGGTCAATATCGCGGAGCAGCACATAATAACTGTAATTTGAAATTTCATGCGCCAGATTTTATTCCTGTCGTTTTACGTAATTTTCGTGGTTATGATAGTCATATTATTGTCGAAGCATTTGGCGATGAGGAAATTTAATCGAAACTAAAATTAAATAATGTAATAAAATGTATTCCAAACAATTTTGAAAAATATATGTCAGTTACGCTCGGCAAATTACGTTTCATCGACAGTCTGCAATTTATGGCAGCACCATTGGATGAGCTTGTAAAAGGTTGTAGCAGTTTTGGTAATCTGAGAAGTTGTTTTGGTGAAGACTACGTCATTCTGACAAAAAAGGTGTCTTTCCGTATGAGTACCTCGACGACTGGAGCAAATTTGATGAAACTTCTCTTCCTGACAAAGATAAAGTTTACTCACAGCTAAAAGGCGAAGGTGTATACAAATATGCACAAGATATTTGGAATAAATTTGGTTGTAAGACACTTGGTGATTATCATGATTTATATTTGAAAACAGACGTGTTATTGTTAGCTGATGTTTTCGAGAGCTTTCGTAAAGTTAGTCATGAAAATTATGGATTAGACCCGTGTTGGTATTATTCTGCGCCAGGATTGTCATGGGATGCTCTGCTAAAAACAAGCAGGATAGAATTGGATCTCTTAACAGATGTTGATATGTTTAATTTTATTGGAAAAGGTATCAGAGGCGGAATTAGCGTTATGACGAAAAAATATGCGGTAGCTAACAATCAGTACTTAAAAAATTACAATAAACATTTACCGTCAAATTATATTATTTATTTAACGCTAATAATTTCTATGGTTATGCAATGTCAGAGCCAATGCCGTGCAGTGGATTTCATTGGATAACTCCAGATCAGTTTCTTAAAGAAACTGAAAAAATCTCCCAGAAAATGTCAGTTATTTTGTTGAAAATGATCTCGATTATCCTGGTTCGTTACAAGATCTACATAACGACTATCCGTTTTGTGCAGAGTCAATGATGATCGGTTATAGTTTATTATCGCCTGAACAGCAGGCAATGACAACAGCAAAAAAATCGATCGTAATAAGCTAGTTCCAAATTTGTTAAAGAAATGAAATTACGTGATACCTTTTAAAAATTGAAAGCAAGCAGTAGATGCTTGACTAATTCTGAGAAAAGTTCATCGCGTGCTAAAATTTAATCAATCTCGTTGGATGACAGATTATATTGATTTAAATACCAACGTCGTGCTATTGCTAAGACCGACTTTGAGAAAAACTTTTTCAAGTTGATGAACAATTCCGTGTTCGGTAAGACTATGGAAAATATCAGAAAGCGAGTCAATATTGAAATTGTAAATGATGTAAATCGCAGAAATAAATTAGTCAACGATGAGGGTTTTGTCAGTATGAAAATATTTAATGAAAATCTTGTTGCAATACAAGGACGAAAGACAGATTTAAAGTTAAATGAACCGATTTATGTTGGTGCAGCTGTACTTGATATTTCAGAAAGGCTAATGTACGACTTTCACTATAATTTTACCAAAAAGCAGTGGCCAGATTTGGAATTGGTATTTACTGACACGGATTTGCTTGTTTATAACATAAAATGTGAGGATGTTTATCAAGATATTTATAAATACCGTGACCTGTTTGATCTATCGGATTATTCAGCAAATAGTGGATTTCATGATGATGCAAATAAAAAGGTTGATGGCAAGATGAAAGATGAATTTATGTTTGTGCCAGTTAGGGAATTTGTTGGACTAAGAAGTAAAATGTACGCCGTAATTTTAGATGACAATAAACTGACAAAAAAAAAACAAAAACAAAAGGTGTTCCTCGCAGATATGTTAAAATGTGTATGAAATTTGATGATTTTAAAGCAGCGTTAAACACCTGCACTAATTTTATTAAAACAAATGTTATCAGAACAAATCATCAAAAACTTGAAACAGATACAATTATCAAACGTGGGCTAAGTAATTTTGACGACAAATGCTTTTGTGTTCATGGCGTAAACACATTAGCTATTGGACACTGTGCCAGTACCGGAGGTGATATATTCAATATCATCTTTAATTAATTTTGTCTAAACTTTAGAAATAATGTTCGAAAATTTAACGTTAGCCGATGGAGTTAGTAGCAAAATTTTAAAAAATAATGATTAATGGCCAGCAATTATCATTTGAATTTAATGATGAAATTTGAGGTATTTGTTTAATAAATTTGATAGAATAAAACTCTCGCTTATTAAATCAGATAACAGCAAATATTTTGATTATCTTGAAAAGTTGAGGGATGAGCTTATGATGAAATATGATAATCTTCATGACCCGATCAGTCAAGAAAAATACGCAAAAATTAATATTGACCTAAACCGGTCGAAGGTTTTTTCAAAAGGTTGTAAGTTTTTTATCAACAGGGTAGCAATGAGAGAGTTATTTGAATGTCATCGAAAAGTAAGCGGAAAAATTAAATTTTATTTGTATAAACACGATAATGAATTATTTCTGATAGCTACTATTGATGTTTTAATAATTGGTGATGAAATTCTTTAAAAAATAAGAAAGGATTTACCTGCTCACGTACAGATCCACTTGCAGAATGAACACGAAGAAAAATTTTGCCTGCCTTTAATAGCGTTATAACGCCTACGCGAAATTTCCATTATGTAATTTTCCAGAAAGTTCTTTGGAATTTCCATTATGTAATTTCTTGGAGTTTCCGTGATCTTTTACCTAACAGAGTTATATATGTTCCGGAAATTCCTTGACGAGTCATTCTGGAAATTCCGTGATCTTTTACCTAACAGAGTTATATATGTTCTGGAAATTCCACGATGAGTCATTCTGGAATTACAAATAGGTGAGAAAATAAGTGATTCTACATCAGAGACACCCTTATTCTGTCAGAAATGTAAAAGTCATCATCGGAGCTGAAGAAAATGTCAACATAGATGTGTTTGAAGAGGGAAGGGGGTCTCTGAGCTAAAAGCCTGGTTTTCTATTACTACTATATCACTATGTTGTTGTTCCTGTAGATCCCAATAAAATAAGAAAACCCCACCTAGTCAGTGAATGGACACACACATTATTAGGTAAACACAAATGAAGCTACACAAAAGTCATGGGTTGTATTATTTAAGATGATGAATATACATAAAATGATGTAGACAAGGAATTAGTATATTTATACTTTGAAAGTGGGCTCCAAGCTCTTTTTCATTGAGATTAGAAAATGAAATTGCCTTTAGATACACAAAGGTGGTGTGTTACCTGAACAGATAAATTGAAGTAAACCTTACAAAAAGTAAATGTCCAGTGTTTAAGCTTGAAGTGCACTTCATTATACACATGAAATGAACAAGGTAATGCACTGTAGCGAACAGTATTGTGCACTATAGTGAACAGTATTTTTTTAGTGTTTGTATGTGCCACATTCTTATATTTCATAACTAGCGACAGTTTCTTTTATCTATCATATGTCCATCTTCTAGTCAGTGTCATGATCAATCTCGCATTTTCTTGCCCAGATGTGATAATGTGAATATTTACTATCTAAAGCTACTTTTAACAATAAGGAATGAATATTTATATTTTAACTTAGCATTTATATTTTAGTTATAATATTTGTTTGTACCTGGGATTCAGCAACTTAACCTAGCCTTAAGCAGTTTGTGAGCTTTCCGATTCTAAACAGTCGGTCAGAGATTGTTATGATGCATGTCTCCAATTTTAAGGTGAATTGGTGTTTATTCTTAATAATTTAGCTTATTAGATTTCTATGATTGTCGAATGTTTGGAAATAAAAGACACCCAATCTCCAATAATTAACAACCCGGAGGATTTTGTTCAAAGCATGATCATTGTGCTGAAAATGTAGTATCCACAGGAGACTGATATATACTTACTGCTTGTCAAATAAAGAAATTGATAAAAATATTTTCTCAATCTCAAAAGTTGACTTGTCAAATATGTTTATGCATGTCACTAATTTCAAGGTGACTAGATGATAATTGTTAAATAAATCAATAAAATAGGTGTTCAGAGTAAATCATTAAAAACAGTCAAGCTTACATTATTATTTGTGATATGAGTCTGTTATCTTATGTAGGCAATACAAGGAAACTTAAGAAGTTTATAGCTCTAATGAACCCATTTTAAAGAAAAATAACCAGTGTGATGCTACGAAACATACATGAAAGTTACAACAGTTGGAATATTGTTAATGGTTGTTTAATTTTTCAGTTCAAGGTCTTTTACCTTAGCATCTCTCTTCTAACTATATCTGCATTCTCACCCTTCCTCATCTATCTATTAACATGTACTATTTACATACATATTGTTGATAACTTTAATTATTAGAATATAGTTTTAAGGTGCCAGCAGAGATCAAGAAACTAATGTAAAACAAATATAATATGGTTTTAGTTTTATTTTATCTTATTGTTTATTTGTTTATTCATGCTGGGATATTATGTTTGAGGCAAGCTCAGATTTTCCAATCGGAAGTTCAATTTTCCAGTCAACTTGCCCTGGGCAAGTTGACATCTACAAAATTTGAATATCCATATATTTGATATTCTGCTTTTAAAGTTTCATCTTTAACTTATCTTTTATCTCTGTTTTTATTTATTATTTTAGTTTTTAAAACTAGCCTAGAGATATTGTATACACAACTGTTTACTCCAGCAAGATTTATTATTGTTGTTGCTATTGTTGTCATGCGTAAAATTCATCAAAAGTCATGCAAACTCTTAGGACCAGTAACTTGAAAATGCTACTGGTCCTGTCCAACAGGAGAAGAAGAAATGCAAGAAGACAAAATTTAGTCAATGACTCAACATTAAATGCAAGTAGACATGAATATTGGCCCTTATTAAGATTATTCAATTAATAAAATTATGGAAAATAAAATAAGATATTTATATCATATGCCAGGTTCATTACATTTCATTAAATTTAGCATAACGTAACCACTGTTTACTGATGAGGACAAATATCCTTCCTGTCAATCTGATCCAGAACCATTCATAGCTCACCTAGATGCTGGCCATTAGAATCTGTTGCTGTCATTGATGACCAGTATGAATCATAGTTGGAATAACAGCCATGATCCTCAGACATTGACTTGGCATCACTTATCAGCATCAGGGCTAGACCCAGCCTCTAATAGTAAGACTGTTCTTCTAAGTGCAGCTGCTGACGAAATTAGGTCTGCATAAAGGTGAGTTCCAGCACTGGATGGCTGGAACTGGATCAGATACATTAATATTAGCAGACTGTAGCTGAACAGTCAACACCTTTTGTCATGCTCATAGCATGCATTCTGTTTCTATATTCCAAGCAAATTCTGTAATCCAACTATTTGTAAAATATCATTTACTTTTGAAAGTGTTATATTCCTTTTGAATTGTTATTTTCTTCCTTGGCTGTGTTTGGCTTTTTAGCCTCTGGTGGCTTTGAGGCATCGAAATAGTCCACATGTTGGCACTTGGAATCAGAAGTAGTATCTGTCATTAGCAATTGAATAGATGCAGATGAGCTTTTAACTGGAGTTACAAGTATCTGTTAAACACAGTTACATGCTACTTCTGTATCTTCTATCTGACATCATTTCCTTCTAGAAATCTGAAGCGGTTTTAAGGAGTGGATTGATGAGAAATATTTGAGCTGTTTGAATAATAGATCCAAACAAATTGCATAAATTAAATCCTTCAAAAATTAATACACAACCCTGCTCATTTATCGTTAAATGTCCTAAGGTTGATGAATGTAGAAAAAAGTTGTTAGTTAGCTTTCACATCCATGAGGATTTGGACTATATAAAAAAATTTGTTTTTAGGAACTTATTCAAAATGCAGAAGACGCAGGAGCAAGCGAGGTCAGGATACTTTACGATGACAGGTGTATTAATACACAAGTGGACAAGAAGAGCCGATATAGAAAGTTCTTGCAGGTCAGTCATTTCAGCTGAGAAAAAGAAACAAATAAAATGATCTTGAAACATGTTCCAATGATGTTAAACAAACCGATATTGCGTAAACTTTGACAGGAAAACAGGAAGAATTTTATCCCTAAAAGAAATGAATGTACACATTTCAAATTGTGATAGTAAATGTGAATTTGGCTTACTAAATTCAAGTGAGTGGGTACTGATAGTTGAAAAAACACTAGCTGGAAATCGACGGCAGATACTTCATACCGTTCTTGGCAAGTTTTGGAGTACTGAATCTTCCGAGTGATAAATGTTACATTCGTAATTTTATTTTTTTTTGCTGAGATCAATCTCACTCAGATCTGTCAACTTGCTTTCAAAATTAAATTACAAGTGTGTGTGTGTGTGTGTGTGTGTGTGTGTGATTTAGATTTTAAACGTAGCTTTAACAATTTTTCAGTCATATCACTATGATGTCTGAAGTGTGACAGTTTATAGTGATGTCTAGCATTGGGGCATCATGCCGCAGACATGTAGGATGATGTCATACCCAGTAACATTATCCTGACACCAGGCCCACCAATCCAAACACTAACCTCTTAATGCTGAGCACCAAGCGAGGCAGTAAATTACGAGTAATTTGTTGTAGATCTAAATAAAATGCTCTACATAAAGCTGGAAAATGTCGTTGAAGGTTTACTGAAAAATCTGTTGTGCATTCATTTTGTCTTTGAGTTGATTCCTAACACACTTGATGACATGAAAACACTCTTTGTTGTCATCAGAGCTGTGTCCACATTGCTTGCATTCATTGGAATTATGTGCATACCTAAATCTGTAAAATGAGTTGTGCGCAACACAGTTAACCTTGCCACCAATTTGAACTTATCAGAATAATTTAAATTGAAACAGCTGTACCAGCTCTGCAGTTCAATCTCATTTTCAGGGTCCAGCACTTTGCTTCTATAACAATGCAACCTTTACAGACTTAGACTGGGA
The DNA here is from genome assembly GCA_016617855.1 of Megalonaias nervosa. Classification (NCBI taxonomy): domain Eukaryota; kingdom Metazoa; phylum Mollusca; class Bivalvia; order Unionida; family Unionidae; genus Megalonaias; species Megalonaias nervosa. The sequence continues at coordinate 52,610 of JAECUM010007720.1, read as the reverse complement.
TGGTATCAGGATGATTTACAGCAGTGTAAAAGAGGAAGACCCGTTAAAAGTTGGGCGATTTGGACTGGGCTTCAAATCTGTCTTCCATATTACAGGTATGGTTCAGTGTTGAAACTGTTTGTTCTTGTGATTTTTTTAAATCTGCAGCAACAAAGAGTTTTATCTTGGATTATTTTGTATAAAGCTATTGACTACATGCCTGAAGATCACAAAAACTATCTAGCTTGAACCTGGGAGCGGAAACTTCATGTTAACAAATCCAAGAGCTTTAATAATTACAGGTATAGGTAAAGCAGCCACAAAAAGCTTGCTTTTGCTATTAATTCAGGTTGGATATCTTGTTATGGCACATGCATGGATATGTGGTCTACCTTGCAAGATCATTGGGTTTCATTGGGATAATTGGTTTATTCTACCACAATGATTACATCCCCAAGAATCAGAACCATTGAGAATACCTGGCATGATTTATTAGAACATTGTATGACTGACGTAACATTAACAGTTTTAAACTTCAACCTCTTCTGCCCCAAATCCTGTCTCTAAACCGATTCATATGGATTTATAGAATTTCCTCGGTCACAGTGAACATCTGTACATCACTCCAACCTAGGCTAGTTCTTACAGAAGCACATCTTCACATACACTTGAATTAATGCATGAACAAATAGACAAGACCATCAATAGAAAGAAAATATGGATACTTGAGCAGGGATCATGTAGCATCAGCGATTAATGCATGCATGTGGGTGTGTCCAGTAGTATGTGTCTACCTGTCATTAAATACAATATATCCTCCTACATTTTTTAGATTGAGATCTTTCCATCTTGGAGATGATTGAGATTTATTTCCAGATGTAAATAAAAGTTTCTGATTTGTTATTCAATCTTAAATAGTGGAACTTGATGGATGGAAACTGAGCTATCATGCTTAATGGAAGGTGTGTTTGACAAGATTTAAACTGGGTTTCAAAGCTAAGTAGTTCATTAACAATTAGTTCCCTGTTTCTGAAACTGGACTTATAACTGTTATCCCGGCCACATGGTCAGTTTCAGACTTTATATTCAAAATAGTGTTGCGCTTGATCAGATGTTTTTGGAGACTGAATGTGTCCTTATATTTAGTTAGTGTGTGTGTGTGTGTCAAATATAAAAAATAAACTCAAGTATACTTTGTTAAAAAGCTAGTATAATTATCTTTTGAACTGAACATTCTTATTAGAAATGCAGCAGATATAATCGGCAGATTTTGCTTTTTGCCTAGAAATGAATATTTATAGTCTGGAAACTAAATCAGTTTCATTCTGACCTTTTAGCAAAACATACCCCAGTAGAATTTCAGTTACTTGTCTTTAATATAATTTGTTATGTTTGCCTTATTTTAGTCAGGACAAGTTGAGATACAATGAGACTGTGAAAGAGGAAATTTAAAACTCAACCACTTCAGTTCAATTTTCAAAAACATGAGTATTAATTACACACAAGAGATTAAAAGATAGCTAATGCCAGCATGGATATATAGATATATAGATAGATGTTTGAAACTTAGGTTGGTGGCTGGTCGGGTAGTTAGATGGAAGGATAGAAAGAACAATACATTCATGAATCTTTCCAGCCATGCATACATACATACATACATACATACATACATACATACATACATACACAAACTGTATTTAGATGTATAAATTGGTATGTAGATAGGTAGTCAGGTATGTACTAAAATATAGATACAAAGATTTTAGTTGGATACATTTGATATCTCGCCATTGTTATTTATTCACAATTTTAGACAATCCTGTGGTGCTGAGCGGTGACAGGATTCTTTTTATGGATCCCCATAGAAGTCCCGATCAGGTATGTTTGACAATTAAGTTGTCCAATTTAAAGAAATGGAAGAAATTAAACATCAAGGACCTCCTCACGGCTCTTCAAGGAACATTTGGTGTTACTGAAGAAACTCTACAGACCGGGTGGTATGATGGAACTCTGTTCTGGTTTCCTTTGCGTTCGCAGGCCTCAAGCCTATCAGACACATTATATGACAAACACAAGGTGATTGATCTTTTCACTGCCTTCCAGGCTGAAGCCTCAGATATATTGATCTTTTTGAAGCAGATAACAAAAATATTCCTATATACAAGGGAAGACAGCTCTAATGTAATTTGTATGCCATTCAATGTAGAGCTTGTGAAAAATGTTGACGAAGTGCAACGAGCAAGGATATCCTTCTTGACGAAGATCAGAAATTTAAATAAAACAATTCCTCATTGCTCTATTAGTAGTAAATACCTTTTATCAATCTGCACAAAATCATATGAAAGAGGCACTATTGTGGGGGAAAGGACCACTGACTGGATGGTGATTAACTACTATAAGGGAGGAAATATGTCAGATGAATTGAAATCACTTATTCAGAATGAGTCTCTGGGATACAGTCCACTTGCTGGCCTAGCTGCTCCTATTGGACAAAGCCTCAGAGAATTCAAGGGTCACGTATTTTGCTTTCTACCACTGCCACAGGAGAGAACAAGTATGACGGGTTTGCCTGTACACGTCAATGGATATTTTGCACTAAGTCAAAATAGACGCCACATAAAATGGCCATCAGCCGATCAAGTTAAAATGCATCTGCATAAGGACAAAGTGTTGACATGGAATGAAAAGCTTCTCACAGAGGTACTGCCAGATGTATATGACATTCTTATACAGGAGATGATTCAACACTCAGTTTGGAATGGGAACCCAGATGACTATACTGAATGCATTTATGCAGCCATCCCAAAGGATAATCAGGTAGTTGATATATGGAAAACAGTACTGCCTCAAATTTATAGGAGAATTATTTCAAAGCCCACTCTGTTGACTATCAATAAATTTGGAGAGAAAAGTTGGATTGATTATGCAGAAGCTTATTTCACCACATTCATTCAATATCCCAAGTTGACCCCTTCCGTAAAGACTACAGTCGCAAAAGTCTTGAGGATGTATAACAAGAAATATGTGGAAGTACCTTTGCATGTAGTTAAGTTTTTCTCCCAGTTTGGTAACAGTGGTACAGAAATAACACCAAGAATTCTTTCCACTATATTGAAAGACAACTCAGAATACAGGTCACTGTCTAGGGAAGAAAAGTTAGATCTCCTTGAGTTCTTAACAGTAGATGGTCAATATGAGATCCTGGATAGTCTAGAACTTCTCCCTCTAAATGATGAATCCTTCATTGCCTTTGTATCCAGCCACAGGCCACATGGTCAAATACTGTTATGCAGCAAGGAAGAAATGGAACTCTTTCCTGGACTTGACAACATGTTTGTACATCTAGATCAGCAAAAACTGTGGTTTCTAGAACACATACAGACCATTGCAGACAGAGGTAGGGAAATGTTTTGTCTTACAGTATTTCACTCGCATGCTGTTTAAATGGGTCAATGCTTCGTCTACACTGATCATTCATGGATGTGTTATTTAGAAGTCAAAAGCTCGTTTAAAGTTTCGATTCATTAATCATAAGTTATAAATTCATTGCATATATTCTTAACTACAAAAATCTTTGAGTGATATGTATCATTATGGAAGAGAATGTGTTTGCATCATAACTTCTCATTAAAATGATATCACTGTAATTATTATGGTGTTAAGTTAATCAGTTGTTAAAACTGCAAAACTTAGCATATAACTTGTAGTGCAGTTTTCTTAATTTATTACAATACTCTTTGTTTGGCCTATATAGTATGTATTTCTACCTATGTTTGATTTCCTAAACTTTCCTCGTTATGGTGTGTTCTATGTGTGATTTAAGCAATTGTAATGAGTATGTCTTATTGAAATCCTTAGCCATTACATCAAAACTTAGTACATGTAATTCTATGCCAAAATAACAAGTAATAGAACGATAATTAAAGAATTTATGCTCTGCTTTGGTGGTATTACAGGTCAGTTCCAAGTACAGTATTTGAATGCTGCTACATTCAGATCCCTTCTGGAAGAAACCATAAAAAATCATCTGGGTCAAATCTGCCCGCCAAAGGTTGGTCCTTTTTCAACTCTCAAGGGAGACTGGATTCAAAAGGTATGGGAAAATATTTTCTCTCATGGCTACAATGTAAGTTTGTTTGAACATATTCCATTGGTTCCTTTGCTGAAACAAGGTTCTTGGTCACATGTTGTGGAGATCGAATTGTACCATCTGAGTGACTTCCTTATAGTGAAACAAATGCAAAGTATGCCAAGCTTGAATGAGTCTGTGTACCAATGTTTGGAGCTCTTATCTATCAAAGTTCTTCCCTCTCTTCCTGTATGGCTTCAGAGGTCAGAGATATTTCAGTATGTTCAGTTTTCAACAGAGAAAGGATTGATAAACCTCATGGACATGCTTTACAACACTTATGAAAGGGAAAAGGTGATTGTAACTTTTAATAATCTCTGTGCTGATCAGGACAGAAAAGATTTTGTTAAACATCTGGCTGCTTGTGTATCCTGGACTCAGAATAGCAAAAACTTTGTAAAGTGTCTCAAATTATTCACGGAAAGTGGATCACAAGAGAAGAGGGTATCGCTTCAAGAAAATTCAACCATTGTCAGAGTAGATGAGTTTCCAGTAAAATTTCCACAACCATACATTCTTGGAGGTGATGATGAATGTCGTCTTGCACATATCCTTGGAGCAAGAGAATTAGATCTAATTAATTTGGTGCTCGAGACTTTACAAACAATGAAAAACAGTGAGAATCAGCAGTATAACTTCACTGAGAGACAAATATTCATGTATTACTTCATGCAGAACATGAAATATTTTGAGAGCCATGCAAATATCATGAATGCAGCCAAGTGTGTGCAATTCCTAAGATCGAATTTAACCCTCAAAGTCTCTAGGCCAGCTGATCTTTTTGATCCATCAGATCATCGATTGCAATCTCTTTTTGAAAAGGAAAACAAATTTCCTGAGACGCATTATTTCTGCACAGAATCAGATATCATAACATTGAAGAAACTTGGAATAAAAACATACTCTGATGTGACTGCTGAGGATTTGTTTGAAACAGCCAGGGTCCTTGATGGATGGTGTAAAAATGGAAAGGAAAGACCATTCATGCATATAAAGGCAAAACAGTTCTTGGAGATGTTGGAAGAAAAATCTTTCCTTCTGGATGTGATAATTCAAGGAATTTCTTTAGCAGAAAAGCTGCGAGATATGAGGTGCATCATACATATACATACTAAATGTGAAGGTTTTTGTAGTGCCTTGTCTTGGTTTCAAACACAACAAGCCCTGAGCAAACCATCTGAATTATGCCTATTAAAATATTTTAGATTGGTCGGATCAACAATGCCATTGATTGAATCCCAAAACAGCAAAGTTGTGTCTGTCTTCAGATGGAATGAAGACCCTCCCATAGACAAAATTGTGCAGCAGCTTGAAAATATTACTGATATCTATAAAAGTCATCTCAAAGCAGATCTCTTGCCTTTTATCAACGAAATTTATCACAAGTTGTCAACATACGAAAATCTGAAGCTACTCGCTAATGTAAAGTTTCAAAGTCTTACACGAAAAGCTTTTGTATGGAATGGAGATGGATTTTCTCTTTTGAATGAGGTTTTTTTTCATTCAAGAACAAATGACATAGATCTCAGTCCGTATTTGATGAAAATTCCGACCGAACTCTCGTACCTGAATTCTTTCTTTTATGCTCTTGGCTGCAAAAAAGAACAGAACATAGACACACTTCTAGAGATACAGAATAGTATCAGAAACAAATATAATTCTGACCAGTATTCAGCAGATGAAACAAAGAAAGACTTGGAAATAATAATTAGTATTCTGAAAAGGCTTAGTCAAGAAAGGACCCAATTAGTAGGACAACAACATAAAATCCTTTTTCCTATTCGCACAAAAGCAGGTGCCTCAATGCTTGTGCTAAAACCAGGAACAGAATGTACATACTGTGAAGCTCGTTCATTACAAGACAGAAATTATGATGACTCCGAGGAAGAGATATATTATGTCCATGAAGATGTATCTGACAAGATTGCTGCAGACTTAGGTGTAATGTCTCATACACGAAGGCTTCTTTCAAAAATGGATGAATTTGAAATGGAAGTTGTGGGTCAACAGGAACCTATAACAAGGAGGCTTCATAACCTTGTCACTGATGGATACCTTGATGGCTTTTCTGTAATAAAAGAGATTGTACAGAATGCTGATGATGCCAAGGCAAATGTAGTATATTTTCTGTACGATGAAAGACAAAATGAGGATGCTAGGAATAATCTTTTACATGAAGGCCTTGCAGAATGCCAGGGACCAGCACTTTGGGCCTACAATGATGCAGAGTTCCAAGAAAAGGACTTCCTGAACATCCTTAAACTGAATGGAGCAACAAAAGATGACCTGGAAAAAATAGGAAAGTTTGGTTTAGGATTTTGTTCTGTGTACAATTTAACAGATGTACCCAGTTTCATTAGTGGTAGCAACTTTGTCATGCTTGATCCACATAAATCTTATCTTGGGAAGCCTGGCATCAGAATAGATCTTAAAAAAAAGGAAAATTTGAAAATTTTGACTCATTTTGTAAATCAGTTCAAACCTTTTCAAAACATATTTGGTTGTGATTTATCCCCATCCAAAGACAGGATTCAGTTCAATGGTACGCTTTTCCGGTTCCCACTTCGCACTCCTTCCCAGGCTCAACAAAGTGAAATCAGCAACAAGTTTTACTCGAAGGAAGAATGTGTGAAGCTTTTAGAGCTAACATTCAGAGCTGCAGGAAACTTGCTTTTGTTTACCCAAAATATCAGGAAAGTAACAATTTTCCATTTGAGATCAGACTGTGCAGATCCCGAAGAGCAGACATCATTATTTTCTTTGAGCAAGGAATGTTCGGAACAGCAAGATGTGTCCACAATTTGTACCACAAATGTTCTCACATCAGCAGCAAATCTCAAGGAGTGTGGAGATTTACGATTCAACCCAATGAGGATTTTGCAGAAGGTATCGATTAACTTAGAGGCAAAAGAAGATACACCATGGCTTTTTCCATTGCTGAGGGAACATTCTGGCACAAAACTGAACTGTTCCTGGATTCTTTCCTGGGCTACAGGAACAGGTACGTCACTTCAACATGAGTTTGTCCATGCAAATTTGGCACTACCTCTTTGTAGTGTTGCAGTACCTTACAAAGAAAAAGGACAGCTCCTATGGCCAATGCCCCTGCATGATTTGCCTCTTGGTTTCTATAATGTTGGCCATGTGTTCTGCTTTTTGCCTCTGCCTATTCCAACCAGTTTACCAGTGCACATAAATGGATGTTTTGCTATTACATCAGACAGACAACATTTGTTAACAACAACTGAAGATGACAAATGCACCACAAGTAGTGAATGGAATCAAGCCTTGATGAAGGATGCCTTATTAAATTCATACATATATCTTCTTGAGGGAATAAGGGACAGTGGTGTACCTTTTGAGTACGAGTATCATACATTGTGGCCTATTGATTGTACAATGACAACAGTACCTCTTCAGACTGAGTTTTTTAAGAGAATAGTTTCAACTAACGCTAAGGTATTCCATCGGGATGGGATCTGGAAATGCTTCCGTGAATGTATATTCCTTGACTATGAACTTCGAAGTGACATTGAAATAGGAAACATTGCCTTTGAAGTTCTCTTGAGGTTCAACAACAGACCTGGAAATTTGGTGATTGATCTGCCAGATAAAGTTAAGCAGTGTATTGAAAAAGTATCCCAGGAAGTATTGAATGAAGGTCTGATTACTACGGAACAATTTTTTGTACACATATTTCTTCCAAACTTAAAAGATCCTTTCTGGAGTGAAAATGCATCCAAAAGAAACACATTGGTACAGTTTGCTTTGATGATACCAATAGAAAAAGTTTCTGAGGCCCTTCAAAATGTGGAATGCATCCCAACTGAGCCACATGGCACTTTGAAACGTCCATCAGAACTAATTGATCCTACAAGTGATCTTAGCATCCTGTATGATGACCATGATGAGGTATTTCCACAAGGGAAAGAAACTTTCAGAAATAGCAAGACTCTTGATTTACTCAGAAAATTGGGTATGCTTCATCGTACCTTGCCACATAGCTTTTTGTTGGAAAGATGTCATTCAGTCCAGCTACTCGCTTCTGTTTGTGGCAAGTTTGCATTGAATAGATGCACAAGGATCATTGAATATTTGTCAAATAAGGCAGTCAGGAATGAATTAGAACAAGATCAGCCAACCTTAAATTCTCTTCAGCAAATTGAGTTTCTTCCAGTTTTACAAAGACCAGCCAATTGGCGTTTTAGTTGGAAAGCTGAAGAAAACAAACCAAGCATAGTTTCATCTAACATATGTTCAGAAAAGCATGAAAAAGGGCTTATTCAACTGTCAAGACCCTCAATGCTATATTTTAACTTGCGGGAGAAACTGGTCTGTTGTTCTGAACTCATTATTGATGAGACCAGATTAGAATGTTTGTCATCAATATCAGAACCAGTGCTGAGAATGCTTGGTGTGAAGGGATTTGATATGATTGATATTCCCCATGAAACTGTAGGCAATCAGCTGCTCAGGATATCAGAAGAGTATAACAGGGATGAAAAAATAAAACAACAGATTTGCAAGCTGACTCTTGAGGAAATATATAATTATTTTGCTGAATGCTTGAAGAGTTCTAAAAATGTGGAAAGTGCTGAACTTCTAAATTATCTTGAGTCATTTAAACATAAACAAATTATTATGATAGATAACCTGATGGTTATGCCTGTAAAAGTTGCCCGTGATCTTAACCACAACTGCTGTCCTGAATTGTTCCAGCTCTCATATTTAGAATGGAGCAAATATGAAGTATTTTTCAAAGCCATTGGAATAAAAGAGTTTTTTTCACCAGATGAAATTGCACAAATTCTGACCAAAAAGAAGCAAGTACAGAAAAATGATCCACTGTCAGAGAAGGATACTGATTTAGTCTGTAACTTGCTTCTCGCTTTGGAACATTCTCTGAAACGAGCTGATAGGAAATGCAATGAAATGGCACTTGAAATATATGCACCAGATGTAGAATGTATCCTACAACGTACACAAGACCTCTGTATGGATGATAAAGATGTCAGTACTAGTTCAAAGATGAAACTTGTTCATGGCAAAATATCAAACGAACTTGCAGCCAATCTTGGAATCAAAACAAAACGTTTGAAACATTTAGAAGAAAATGTTGTTGGAATACCATGGGGACAGAAAGAAAAACTAGTTACACGAATAAGAAGCTTACTTGGTGCCTATCCATGTGATGAGAGTGTTTTAAAGGAATTGATACAGAATGCAGATGATGCTGGAGCAAATGAGATTCATTTTATAAAGGACTTGAGAACACATGATTGTGATAAAATCCTTTCGGATGATTGCAAACCTCTTCAGGGTCCTGCACTCTGTGTGTACAATGACAGACCATTCACAGAAAAGGATCTGCAAGGTATCCAGAGTTTAGGAATGGGAAGCAAATCCAGTGACCCATCAAAAACAGGTAAATATGGCGTTGGTTTTAACGCTGTATACCATCTTACTGATGTTCCATCATTTCTTACAAAGGGAGATGATCTTGAGAATGGAGAAACATTATGCATATTTGACCCAATGTGTAAATTCGTGCCCACAGCAACTGATCATAACCCAGGAATAAAATGCAACACACAGTCACTCCGACAATGTTATCCAGATGTTCTAAAGGGATATCATGAAACAGATGATACCTTTTTTAAATCCAATTGTGGAACGATGTTTCGATTTCCTCTTCGAAACAAAGAAATGTCGGAAGTTTCTCTCATCAGTAAGGAAGAAATTTCAGTTGATAGAATGAACAAAATTTTAACTGAAAGCAAACCAGATATCTTTGAATCCCTATTGTTTCTAAAACATGTATCAAAAATAAAGATATCAGATATCACATCTGGTACATTAAAGGAAGAATATGCTGTAGAAGCAATAATATCTGAGAACGATAAACAAAGGAGAAATGAATTTTTTCAGTATGTGGACGAATCTGTAAAAAATCAAACTAATGAAAATTTGAGTTTTCTTCAGATTTGCCCACAAGAAGTTGGATATACCATGATTATTAAAGATAGCGATAAAACTATGAAGATATTTTATGTTGTGCAAAGAATTGGGTTTGATGATGTTTCTAAAATACCTAGTAGCATATCAAATGCAACAAAGGAACATTTGATTGGACATTTACCACTAGCTGGAGTTGCAGCTTCTTTACCAAGTGATGAAAGTCTTACACTTGAAACATGGAAAAAACGAACCCATTGGACTAACTGTGGACTTTTACATGAGAATCGATTAAGGAAGAGTGGGCGTGCATTTTGTTTCTTGCCAATGCCACTGCAAACTGGACTCCCAGTTCATGTCAATGGTACTTTCATGCTTGACCATGAATCAAGACGGTCACTGTGGAAAGGAGACAAAGGCTATAGCTATGACTGGAATCATGCTTTACTTGGGGATACCGTAGCACATGCCTACGTCTCATGCTTATCCTTCATGAAAACTCACATCTTCAAAGATGCTTATGAGCAACAGAGTCTTAACATGGCGAAGCTGGATCTTTTCAACTCGTATTTTCCAACTGCAAAAGACATCAATGATGATTATTGGAAAGCTCTTCTGAAATATGTGTATCAGTTCATATCAGACAGTGAGATAGATATATTTCCATCATTTTCATTACTTATGGATGGAGAAGATCATTATGTAGAAATGAAATGGTTTCCCTTAAAAAGATCTTCGGACATGTTTCCTTCATTCTTTGATAATTTATCCAGTGAAAAGAAGAATTTGATTGCACCATTGCGTGCCATGGGCATGAAGATAATCAAATCTCATAAAAAAGTACAAGATGCAATATCATCAGCTGGACTTAAATTAAATCAGATATGTCCAGGCACAGTTTTGTCATTTCTCCTGTCGTATCGAGAGAGCCATGAAGACTGTTGTAAAATTCGGTTAGATCTTCTCATCTCAAATACAAATATGTTGAGCACAAAAAATGCTGTGGACTTGATAAATTTTCTGAGCACTGATCAGGAACTGTATAAAAATCTACAAGATCTACCATTGCTGATCACAAATGATGATTTTATTAGATGCTTTGACCATGAGAAACCAGTGTTTTTGTCTAAATACTGTGATCTTTTACCAAGATCCAGACACTTATTTGTTCACAAAGACCTTGTAAATATCTTCGAAACTAAAGACTTTATAAAAAGTGGACTATTCAAATATCTGCAGATTCAAGACCTGGCAATTTACTTGCCACATTCAATCGACCCTTTGGTGTTTGCTTCAGGAAATGAGATAGAATGGAATTTAGATTTATCTGATGCTCCAAATGCAATGTGGGTGTCATTGTTTTGGGCAATGTTGCATGAAAATTCAATGGTTAAGAACAAAAATGGTAAAGAATTGTTTGAGCAAGCATGCTTTGAGCAGAATCTTAAAGTGTTTGATAACTGGAGTCTTCTACCATGTAAAAAATTTATCAGTGAAGACATGAACAATATCAAATATTCTTTGATACCTATCAGGAACCGCAACACAATCTTTCACTATAATCGTTCAGTTGCTTACACTAATTTTGACAGGGCAATTAAAAAAATCCAATTTCGATGTGTAGACACTAGAATGTTTGAAAATTTCACTGATGCCTCTGCTGTAATGAAAAAAATGGTATCCACTGTAGAAAAGCCCCTGCACTTCCTTATATGCTTGGAGTACCATATAGATGAAATGAAGAAATGTGACCTTTCGTCTGATGAAGGTAATTCTCTCCTCATTTACTTGACTGAAAACCTGGAGTTACTTAAAAAAAACTCTAATGGCACCTGGCTTCAGGATACCATAAGGTCCCTTCCAATACATGTGGCTTATGATTGTAAACATTTAAGTTTTTCTCAAACAGACAGTGTTCTTGTTCTGCCAGATGAAATGCCACAGGATGGTATTGCCGAGTGGGCAGCAGCTACAAATCACATATTATTGATTGAAAATAATAATTTAAAGGACTTGCATGCATTTCTTGGATTCTCATATGAAGAAACAATCGACATTTATTGCAATAAGATTGCACATTCATTCCTGAAATTGCCAGAGATTAGTCGTATGAGGCACTTAGAATTTATAAGGGATCGTTTATTCCAATTACATGGTTCCTACTGAGGTGAACAAGGACTGAACAACAAACAAATGATTCTCCTAGAGATCTTGAAGAGTGTATCTTTTCTTAAGTGCACAGATGGAGCATACAAACGACCAAAAGACCTTTTTTGCCCCAAGAATAAAGTTTTCAAAGTCATGTGTGATGAATCTCAGTTTCCCCCAGATTGTTTCAGTATGTCAGACTGGAGAGAATTTCTAGTACTACTGGGGTTGATAACAGAGCTGTCTGATGAGCATGTTTTAAAATTTGCAGAGGAAATTGCACATCAGGAAAATGTTACGGAAGAAAAAAAACATATGAAAGTTGGGCGCCTTTTGAAATATTTTTGGAAATGGAAAAAAAAATGGAGCAGCAATACTTTGCATAAACTTTCCACAATTAAATTCATACCACCTGGAAGGGCCAATTCAATGAACCTTAAAATTTTCAAACAGCCTAATAACTGTGATCGATTAATATGCTTCTCGGGTTCAATTTCATTAGAATTTGAAGTGTTGTGTTGGAGCACTTTGGATCTACTACCCTTGGAGCTTTTCCCCATCTCGAATTGTACTAGTAAAATAGCACAGACGCTTGGTGTTTATGCTGCACCACCTGTGGAGAAAGTAATTAAACACTGTCAAAATATCTGTGATGCTCAAAGGGCAAAATACTGCAAATCAAAACAGGCACTTACAAATGTGGTGCATTTTAGAACTATAATGCAGACGATTTACACTTTTCTCTCCAAAAACATGCGCAAAGATCCGGAAATGAAACAAAAGCTACAGGACACACCATTGATTTTCATTGACGAGAAGAATACACTTGTTAAGTCCACACAAGTGGTCATAGATGTAGCAGAAGCAGACACAATAGAGCCATACTTGTACAAAGCACCCAGTTTCTTTGGGCAATTCAGAGAGCTTTTTGTATTTCTTGGTGCATCAAGAGAAGTACAAATTATACACTATGTTAAGATACTTACCATGATCAAAAATGAAGTCAAAGATGCAACCCTGTATGTGAAAGAGCTTGGTTTTCTTGTTCAAGCCATGTCAAACATGGTAAAAAGATTGCCATGCATGAACGGTAAAGAGGCAGAACTAGACATTGAGGTTCTCTATTTTCCAAACAGAAAAGGAAGGCTTTGCGATGCTAAATTGCTGATTGTTTCTGACAACAGTTATTTTGAAAACAGGTTGTCAAGAGAAAGTGACATTGACTATTTTATGGGATTTGAAAATCTCAGAATAGATGTGAAAGATGTAAAGCAAATCATTTTATGTCTTCCAAAAAGACTTCGTCCATCTTTATTGACTGACGTGGTAGAAGAGGAGATTGACACATCGGAAATGAATGAAATACATAGTTCAAAAGCAAGAAAAATTGGAATGTTTCTCAAATCTTCAGACTTCATCCATGGTGTTTTGAGACTAGTTAAACATGCGACCAAAGACAAGTTCTCTGAACAAATGGAAAAAAAGTTGATTCATGATCTGCAGAATGTACAGATTAAAGAAGTAACAGGTTTAAATACATATCTAAAATTCAAAGGCAGGCGAATAGAAGCATCAAAGGCAAAGAAAAAATGCTTCATGGCCAAGGTTGAACTTGAAAATAATGCACAGTACACCATTTATTTTCAAAATACTGGACAACCCGAAAATAGTATAGATGATCTACTGGAAGATGAAGGTGATCTTTTGGATTTTATTCATGCCTGTACAGGAGGAATTCTACATGATGAGACTACATTCAAGTTAATGTATGCAATTCTTCGATGCTTCAATTCACCACAACAGATTCAAGTCAAGTTGGATGAAAAGAAAATTAACCAGTATAACTTAACTCAACTTTCACCTACAACAACATTTCCAGTCCCAGGCACGTATGTTCCCAGAGAGTTCCATCCATTTTTGGAACAGGGATTTTCCTTTTTTGAGGAACATGAGTATCAGTATCTTGCTCTTGAAGTTGAGGATCCAGATGTTGAGTTGGATGATGAACAGCATCAGGGATTAAACAATCCCGTGTTCAAATATGTTCACATAATTGAGCCAGTAAGGTCAGAGGATGCTAATGAGTCAGAAATATTGCGTATGTATCTGGTTGATACCGGGAACTCTGAGCAAGGAAATATTGTTGTCTATGGTTTTCAGCTTTACAAATTCAAACGGAGAAAGGAAAATAATAATCGAGATGTAATACCTGCAGACACAGCATATGTCGAAACATTTCCCTTGGATGAAACTTGCAGAAAAATCAAGTCAATTTTACGTTATACTTGGACACTCCCTGAGAGAGAAAGACGATCGGTCATAAAAAGACTGTGGCTGAAATGGCATCCAGACAAAAACAAAGGTCAAGAGGATTATTGTCAGAAAGTTTTTAATTATATCAATGCTACAATACTGAAGCTTGAAAGAGGACAACCACTTGACAGTTATGATAACTATAATTCTGGATTCACTGAGAGGGACAGTTTTACCGACACACGATATGAAACAATGAGCAATCGAATGAGACAAAGAGGAAGTCAGTACAGCAGAGAATATGACCAATACTATGAGTATTTTGCTCAAACACATGGTAGGAATCAGGGAAGTTCATATTCCTTCCATGGAGGAGCAGCTTCCTTTTCTGTGCCTTTGCCTACCGAAGCAAAACGATGGATGCAGCAAGCAAAGAGAGATTTGTTAGCAGCAGAGGCCTTCTTTCCCTCAGCCGAGTCTGTTGCAGCATTTAACTGGATCTGCTACACTTGCCACCAGGTAAATATAACCACATCTTTTACATATAACAACTTGTAGATAGTATGAAACGGAAGATAAAACCAAGTAAAATTTTGTAATTTTGTAATTTGAACAAACCAGAAGACAAGAGTAAAACGATAATATGATGAAGGACATCAATCCCTGTAACAATCTTGAAATTATCACAAGTGGATTCTTTGTCAAACTTAATATTGATAACGTAAAACTTCCTTTACATACCGCAATTTCAAAATTATAATATTATTTACAAGAAGATTGACAAAAAAGATTACATAAACTTCAATCCAGAATAATATTGTTACATCCATAAATCTATATCATTGTATTTATGTGGGGGTGGGGGTAGAATCTTGTTTCATTTTCTCATTCTATCAGTGGCTTAACTACCGTGATAGCAGGTACAGTCATGCTGTGGGGCCTAGCTGTCTTGGGGGCCCGCCTCAACCAGGAAAAAAATAAGTGACAGTAAAGGGGGGCCTGGTACAAAAAGTTTGCTGTGGGGCCCGTGGTGAGATAGTTATGCCACTGCATCCTATAATTATTTTGTATTTCTATGTATGAAAGTAATTTTTCATAGCAAAAACATTACAGTTTTCACAATAAAAAGTTGTTATCCTCCAAATGAATGGTAAATAATGGAATAGTGCAGCACATTGGGTGGGTGAAGTGTCTCATTGTAAGTCTTCATATAAGGGTCACATTGTATGAGCTGTCAGGATAAAGAAGAGATGTTTGACTTTATTCAGAATTTTTTGGATATCAAGATACAACAATGAGGAGAAAATATCATTATATTCAGACGGCAAATAGCAGCACTTTCAACCAATTTGCATTAAAATTGTCAGCATATTTCAGGAGACCAAACCTTGACATAGATATTGATATTGATATTGATTACATATTGATTGATATTGATATTGATTACATTCCTACAGATGCTTCACGCTATTTAAAATCATTCGTAGAATTGAATCTTCGGAGAGAAGAGTCTGATTACTTAGGTGACTAATGATTACAAATGTAAATGAGGTATATGGGATGCTAAAGTTCTCCTGCCTCATTAAATCTAAAAGTAAATTTGTATCAACATTTTGAATATCCTAATTAACATGAATCACCAATAAATCTAAAACAATATGGATTGTGTCGCACAATTTCACAATACTCCTTAAAATATTTATCGAGGGCCTTTAACATTAGCTCTGGATAATACAAAACATGAATCCTGAATGTTTTAGCGGTGGAGAAATTTTGATGATTTACTGTTCTCTAAATGGGATCACATACATAAATATTAAATAAATGTATCATTTGCTAAAAGAAAATGTGACCAACAGTTTTATTAAATATTACAGGACATTGCTTTACATGTAATACCGACAGAAAAAATATTAGTAGAAATGTTCCTAAACCTTAAAAAAATGATAGCGACACCATTGAAAAGATGTCATTCAATATATCTCAAAAACCAGCCAAAAGATATTGGTCTAATAAAAGACTCACATGTCCTGCATTAGTATGTATCAAGTTTATAAAAATTTTGCTCACTTGAGTAACAATTGACAGCAAAACCATAAATATTAGAACATGTTTACATAACAATAGGGTTACTGTTGTACCAGACATGCACAATCACTGGCAGTCAAACTGAGGGAAACGATATTTTATAATTCCCCAATATATCATGTCATCAATTTTTTTTAAATATACAATAATTCACAACCTCTAATTATTTTTGCATGTTTTTATTTTTTGACAGGTAATTAGTGTTCTTCAAAGCTGAAAATATGCATACATTACAACCAGCTAAAAATTTTATTATTGTTATAATTATTTGTATGGATTTTCTTATAACTTGTACAAAATGATTTTGGCCATTAATTTCAGCACATTACGAGTTGATTGTAAGAGTTCTCATCATCATGCCCAATTTATTGCCGGGCACTCTCAGGGGGATAGAGAGATGGCAGATAGTTTGAGCCACCCTTACAGAGTTGTCACTCCTGGTGATGATGATATTATTTTACATTGTTGGGGTGCAAGAGGTACTGAGTTCAGACTGTAAAGAAAAGGTGAATCATGAAGTCCAATGGAAAACTTTGTTTTTTTTGAAATTATAGAATACTAGGCTTAGAAAATCACATTCTGAATATATAAATACATATACATAAGTGTTACATTTTAGATATAACAAAATACATATAAAATTACAATATTCCTTCAAGCTTACCAATTTCATACAGTTCTGGAATTTCTGTCTTTTAGAATATAATGTAAATAATTAAATATCAAATAAATTAATGATACCCAAAGTGTTCACAAATTCAATATTTCAGACTAATACAGCAATCATTTTGTAGAAAAGTATTTTACTGAATTTGACCTAAAATAGCAAAATAATATGCTTTATAACTTAAAGAATATTTTATTTCTAAATTAATTATTACTGAGCATAACATTGGTAGGGAACTCGTCTTTGCAATAGACAATAGTATGATTACAAATAGATATAAATTCTTACTAAAGTTGAAACAATCCTCTACATGCTATATTTAAAAATTCACAGCAAATAACTTAGAAAATTAATTACAAAAAAACGTTTAAAAACTTCGTAAAAGGGACTTGAATCCAATGCCTCCAAACATTTAAATCTTTTCATTGTTATGCTAAAGAAAATGTCTAAAAAAATGGTACGTCATTTTTTTCTTACCTGTAAAGGAAAGGCGAACTGTTCATCATGAAGTCCAATGGAAAACTGTTCCCGCATAGCTTTAGGCATTGTTTAATATATTTCTGGAAAGTGGAGAATCATAACTCACTTCCAATAAAGGTCATGACCTCGAGTAATTAATTTAACCTATGCTTCATCGTTAAGAAAATTTACAAGGTCTGTTTTCCGAAAGTTTTACAAAAATTTATGTATCTTAATAAAATGTCCTAGTTTCCCAAATATGGTCACCTGCCTGGGAACTTTCAGCTTCCGTTTTACTTCATGGTTCGCAACCTTTCCAATACCTGTTCTTTAGATTTACACACAACTTTTCCAATACCTGTTCTTTAGATTTACACACAACCTTTCCAATATCTGTTCTTTAGATTTACATACAACCTTTCCAATACCTGTTCTTTAGATTTACATACAACCTTTCCAATACCTGTTCTTTAGATTTACACACAACCTTTCCAATACCTGTTCTTTAGATTTACACACAACCTTTCCAATACCTGTTCTTTAGATTTACACACAACCTTTCCAATACCTGTTCTTTAGATTTACACACATGTCATCACTGAAAAATTGGCTGTAGTAACACTGGACAGATAAACACCAGCCAAGGAGAACTTGCGGATAAAACAGAACTCTTCGTGTCTAGAATTGTACAATATTTCCTATTATAGAATTTGATAACTTAGAACAGGAAAAGAAAAGATAATACATATTTGAATTATAAGAGTAAATATGGCATTGAATAAAAATTCCTAAAGATTCAATCCTAACAAATGTAACTTCAAATTCACAAAACACAGACAATACGGTGATAAATAAATAAGATGATAACATGTCATTAAGTAGAATTAATCATAACTGATACATTTAATAAAGAAAATATATATAGTTCTGTATAATACATTAGGAGTATTTGTGCCATGCTGCTATACTAGCCATGGAATTATGATTTGAGTTTTCCTACATTCATCACATTGGCAAATATTTATGAATGTGAGCAAATCTATGATACTTTACAGAATTACTAGAATTGTTGTTGTTGTTGTTGTTGTTGTAGGGATTAACACCATTTTTCAGCACAAGATAGGCTATGCATTGCGGCCAGTATAAATGGTGGAGGAAGAACCCGGAAAACCCTGGAAAGACCCACCAACCCACGAGAAGCTACTGGCAAGCTTTCTCACATACCCACACTGGCTGAATCCGAATTGCTAGAATAAATTAAGTTCAAACTTTAGTAAAATTAAAAAAATTACTGTAATACTGTTGTTGAGATATTCTGACCTGAAATTACAATATATTTCTCCCACACTTTTGTCCAGGTACATGTAGTTGGAACATTTCCCACATGTTGACTAACAATATGTAATGTGATACCATCAACTAACTCTACTGCTTTGCTAAAGCCTTTCCATTGTTAATTACATTAAAACAATCTATGTGGGGTGTGCACAGACGCAAGGAAATCCCAGTCAAGGGTTACATTATTTGTCTTCCCATGAGGCTCTGCTGACGGGGGAAATAAAAAATGTAACCCTGTAACTGGGATTTTCTAGTCTTGGTACAACACCAACATAGATGATTTTTCTCACCCAATTTTTTTTTTCATTTCAATTAAAATAACCCTGCACTTTTTTGCAATATACTTAGCCAATTCAAAACACAGTATTCATTAGATACTGTTATTGCCTTTCACTCTGTATAAAGGTCATCAGGTCTTGTACTCTTATATGAAAATTTGGATAATTATCTAACTAGAATCTAGATATATATGCCCCTATCAGAAAAGAAAAAGAATCAAGGAAAAGTTATAATTGTCACATGCTACAGTATTGTGTCATGAACACCTTGAGCCACATGCTTTTTTTCACAAACGTGCATTAATACGACTAAGTTAATGAGGGCAGTAGCTTGCCCAGTCAACTCTGAGTTACACACATGAGAAAATAGAAGCATAAAATCATTTGATATTGTTACTGTACTATTACATTTAATCAATGGATATCATGTGAAAATAACTTTTAACTTTCGTCAGTTCTAATTTGGAAAAAGTTCTGTGGGAAGCGACAGTATGGTAAAGTACATGACCCAGTCTAAAAAATTTGTGTAATGACTATGAGGATATTTCTAATTCATGATATTCTTGGAAATTTATATTTTCTGTCTGGGTAATATGGCAAGTATGGCTATTACTGGTACAATGATACGCCGCATAGAAATATTCTTGTGAAATAGTGTGTGAACTGATGAATGAACCACTCTGATTGGTAAGTGGAGGAATTTTCATTTATTTACAATGTTTGATTCAACAGGGACTGGTTGAGAGTGTTTGGCAAAGTTTGAAGAACGTAGGTCAGTCATAACACATATCTGGTTGTTGTCGGATTTGCGGATGATCTTGAAAGAGTTTGGATTTTTGTATAGCCAGTGATGTGTATTGCCTGTGTGTCTGGAACAGTGTTTTATGTTATAGTTCCTTCCACACAGCATCAAGCATTTTATCCTATCTCTAGCTCAGTAAATTTTCAGGTCAGCATCATTAAATCTGGCTAAAAGTACCTAATTCGTTTCACACAAAATATTTAAAACTGCAGTAATGAGTTACTTTTAACTACATTCAATGACACTGACCTGAAAATTTAGTGTAGCTACAGAGATAGGATCAAATTTGCTGTGCTATCTATAATTTCTAGCATAATACCAAATAAATTTGTATGAGTTTGTGTGTATCTATCTCAAAATATTTTGTATGGTGTGTTACCAAAGTTGGAGAGACCTTAAATTGCTTTATGAGTAATTTCTTTTTGTTATATATCTGTTGTTGTTGTTGTTTGATTTTATAATAACTCCATCAGGCACAGCAGAAGACAGAATAGGCTTCTTTTTAAAAGTAGTTCCTAGCACATGGACACCATGACTGAGACTACCTGACCGAGACAAGCAAGTTTGAGAGATGTTAGGAAGGTCTATTGTTAACATGCAGTACTTAATGAAAGGTAGCAAGAATTTTTTTTCTAAACTCATCAAACAGATCTGGTGTATAAAACACCAATCTACTAAAGTTATTAATGGTACAAAAACTGTCATATCAACTAAATGACATACACCAATTGCATGATTTGTTCTGCTAGATTGTTTTCTCATTGAAATGTATGTTATTGGTCGTTGAAATGTAGATGTTATTTTCACCAGTTCTCTATAGCTTTATGAGTTCAAAAGTAAGTATATCTATGCTAAAATGACACTGCTATAATGTGTGGAAAATATTTAACGAACTTTCCTCACTGAATTAAAACCCTATAAGGATAAAAAATTATGGTTGCAATTATACAAATGCAGAGAGAGAGAGAGAGAGAGAGAGAAATCACACACACAGAGTTCACCTAGATTTCTTTATCACATAAAGCATGCTATAAAGAATCATGAGTTAAATATATACTTACATATATTTCTGTGGTTTTCATACCCCTAGGCGACAGAGAAGGCTCTTAAAGCAGGAGGATTTGCTGTAGATGCTAATAGTGTGCCACAAAACAGTCATCAACTCACCCTCATTGCTGCAGGATTGAGTGGCAATATCAGGGAACTTGCTCAAAAGATACAGAACTGTGTTGGGGAGCATACACGGATGAGGTATCCTGACTCCATTTTAAAGTAAGTAGGTGAAAAAGTGATCATTAAGAAATAGACTTCCATGTAATGATGCTATTGAAGGACAGCATTGTACTAGGCATTGCTCTCTGTCAAATAAATAAGTGTACTTTCAAGATTTTAACTTAATCAAAGGTGCAAAATGAAGTTTAAAATTTCAAAGATAAAGCTGAAGATTTTTGTACAGATGTCCAATAAAGAGTTCTGTTTCATTTTAGTTTATAATCAATGAAATTAAATGTCTGTGACTCAGAGTCCTATGTTTTAACAATTTTAATGCTATAATTTAGTTTAAAGTCATAGGTATTTGGAACAAAATTGTAAATTCAAAATCATGGATTTAAAGAAGTTTTATATTCTAAAGAGACACAAAGTCAACTTTATGGAACACTTCAAAAATCTTTTCATAATTCTCTGCTTTATTTAAACATTTACCTTGTAAGATGTCCTCATTACAATGGATATTACACTAAGTGAAAGAAAATGAAACACCCAAACATACTCTAGTAATAACCTACCTTTATTGACAGTCATTGGTCCCATCTATGCAAAGATTTTAATTATTTTCCTCTGTGTTAAAACTATGTGCTCATAAATGCCATGTCTTGATGGTCTGTGTGATTGTTATGCATGAATTTGACTGTAATTGAAACTTTATTGAAAATTTCAGTTTAATTTTATATGATTTCTGTATCTTGCCATTATAGCTAGTCAATTCAGTTCTTAGAGGTAAGTTTCTTTTATACCTACACCTCTCTTTGTCTCTGGTTGTCTATATGTCAATGTGCTTGCACACTTCTTTCTTTTAAAACTTTTTGTGCCAACAGTTTGAAGATATTTATTCACAAGTTTTGTAATTAGCCATCTTCTTTACTAAAGCCGAAGAATCCCATCCGAATATTACTCAGAAGGACATGCTACTGAGATGTTGCAGTTAACCAGAAGGGTTCATGATTTGGTGAATGACCAATACCTAAATTGAATAGGTAACATTTCTTTATGACTTCTTAAAATGTTTTAGTAAGTTTTTTTAATTATATCTTTGATGTCAGTTTTGTAAACATTCATGGCAAAAGTATACCCCTCTCCAATGCCCACCTCTGACTATAATATAATAAAATAAAGCCTTCAATAGTATATTTACATATTTTTCTAAATTTTATATGTCCTATATTGATGTAAATTTAGAACTTTGTTACAACTATCATTTAATGACATTTTAGTAGATTATTAATGTTGTGTTTTGCCTGAGATTATTAAAATTTTTGCTGTGACATCTTTTTTGCATGTCAATTGTGTGAATGTACGTTGGCTGAAGGTGGACATTCCTAGCTATTTAATCTCAGAATCTTATGTTTTCTTTCATTTGGAATATTCCTAAGTATGCTGGTTTCAAAACTATTTGCAAGCCTATCAACTGAATACAGAAATGACAGATTCTAAATGTTTTAAAAATAAAATGACAGGTCCATAATTCAATTTTCAAAACTGTAATTTCAAGTAATTACAGTCTTGCAAGGCAAGATGTTTACTCTGTTAATAAATTAAATTAACTTTTGCTCCAATTTTACAATAATCCCTCTCTCTCTCTCTCTCTCTCTCTCTCTCTCTCTCTCTCTATATATATATATATATATATATATATATATATATATATATATTGTTACGTATATGTAATTAAATTGCTTGTGTGTTAGTTTTAAAATTCTTTTTTATTTTAATTTTGTTTCATTACATTTTATTGTAATTTTCACTGGATTTGAATCTCTTTTTCGGAAAATTCACTTGACCCGATTAGAGTATACTGTTACTTCAGCTCTATTTTTGGCTCACCCTGGTTCATAGATCTTGTAAACATCAAGTTAAAACGATTGGAAATTACCAAGGTCATGTTCTGTGTGCGTGATGGCTCTAATTTATTGAATCTTATAGTAAGATTCGCGAAGTCTTTTAAGGCGTGTGTGCAAATTATCATTTTTTTTTAAATGCAATGTTCAAATTAGAAATCACGTAGCCTGTAACGTGGGCCACCATGTGATCTAAAATCGAGGCTACAAGGTGTTTCAATTGTTGATGTCAGATTGTTTTGAAATTCATTTATTTTTTGATTTAATAATTCATATTCTCTAGAAAACAAAACAAGTGCTCTTCTTTATGAAAATTCTGGGACAAAGACGTTTAGTGGAAATTTATTCTGGAATTCCAAACAGAACATTATAAATTGTGTTTCAACAGGACTTGTTGCCATTAGTACAACGACCTCATCTGACGTCATCGCCTTCCATATTGGAATTTCATCGAGATTCGAACCTGGATTCAATTAGAACTGTTTAGTGATAGGACTTATATTTTTCAATTTTAGGATTAATTTTTGGATTATATTCACAAACCGTAAGTCCTATTTCCTATTTTTACATTGTTTTCTAGGGAAATAAATTATTTTGTTAAAGTTTACAAAGATTGTTGGCTTCACTCTTTTCTTTTGTTACTTTTATATGAGCCTACATGTAACAATATATATATATATATATATATATATATATATATATATATATATATATATATATGAACAAGGGTGGACATATAAGGATGATATTTTCACCAAAAGACTTTTTATAGTGCCATGTTCTCCTCTCCTATATGAACATGATGCAGATCTGACTCCAATATTGAGTCAGCACCAAAAGGAACCATTTATTTGGGGCTGATGCTATGGTCATGTTTTGTCTCCTGGCAGATTTAAGTCATTTGCCAGTATTGCAGTGTTACAATCTTGCACAAAGCATTTTTTTTAATCCCAGATATCTGTATGTGAAGATTAACTTCTCCCATTTTACATGTATTTTTTTAACTGAATGTTTTCTTGAAACAAATTTGTCTAATATAGTACTGTGTACAATTTATCTCCATTGGTAGGATGTGAAGAAAAAAAAAAATTGTACTGTCAGCTGGGATCCAGGTTTTTCATTCAACAGCCTTCATGTCTATTTTCAGTTTGTCATTTCTTCTGCATAGTCCAATATCCCATTCATTAAAATTGAAAATACTGACAGATGCAGGATTTATTCAAGATGCCAAGCATTACTTGCCAAATCTGTTTGCCATTCAAATAAGGCATGTTACTAGTTTGTGCTAATGAAGATGGTGTCCTTACGGCATGTTATCCATTCATTTGTTTAACTTTGACAGTACATGTTGCAAAGTAATTGGCATTTACAGTAATTGTATCATTTTGTGTCCCTAATTAAGAATGAACTACTTTTATATCTCAGTTGACTTTTTGCTATCCCTTAAAAATACAAAGAAACCACTGAATAATTTTCCATGCATTTAGATAAGGGACAGCCATAAACTGAGTAGGAAACAGATGGTTTAAATTTTCTCATACTTTCTCTCTCTCTCATCTTTGCAAGATAAATTACATACTAATGCATATAAAATATCTTTGTAAAAAACAATATATTCTTGTCGTTTTCTTTTGGCCAGTAGTGCATCAGTCCATTCAGGAACCTTTTTTTATAGTTTTTATTAGTTCACCTTGGTGTAATGCCAAGGGAGCTTATGAGTTCATTAACAGTTGCTTGTTGCCACTCTGACATCCATATTTCTGACATGATTTCAATAAGACATGGAAGTCTACATCATCAAAGTCTTTCATAATGAGCAATTAAGAGCCATGAATATTAATGAGGTGATCTTGCACCAGATTGGCAAACCTTGTTACTACTCTGGACATATTTCTGATCTAATCTCAAGAAAACTTGGAAAATGTGCTTATATCATTAAGATATTGGATGAATTCAGTAATAAATGACATGTACATATTAATTAGGTGATTTTGCATCAGATTGACTAAGCATGTTACCATCCTGTAGGCCATATTGCTGATATGAATTTGATAAAACTTGTAACATATGCTTATATCAATATGATCTCAGACAAGTTCATTGATGAGCAAGATCCATTGGCAATAATGAGGGGATCTTGATTGCATGAGTTTCTTTCTAGTCGCTGTCTATCTGATATTATTTTGATCAAACTTGAAATATTAATAAGACAGTCTTGCATGATGCATATAATTGATTTACCTTGATACCACTTTGAAGGTCGTATTTCTGATCTGACTGTGATCAAAGCTGGAATAAATGCTTGGATCATCAAGATCATGTACAAGTTCAATAATGAGTGAGATGCACTTGTATTAATGCATTGATTTTGAATCTGATTGGCTGAGCTTTTTATCGCTCTGGAAACCATATTGTTACATGTAGGCTCATACAAAAATAACAAGAGAAAAGAGTGAAGCTAACAAGCTTTGTATATTTTAACAAAATAATTTATTTCCCTAGAAAACAATGTAAAAATAGGAAATAGGACTTACGGTTTGTGAATATAATCCAAAATTTAATCCTAAGATTGAAAAATACAAGTCCTATCACTAAACAGTTCTAATAAAATCCGGGTTCGAATCTCGATGAAATTCCAATATGGAGGTGATGACATCAGATGAGATCAAAGTACTGGTGGTAACAGATCCTTGATTGAATCACAGTTTATGTTTCTGTATAACTCCAGAATAAATTTCCACTGAATTTCTTCTCCCAGAACTTTTATAAATATAATGCACTTGTTTAGTTTTCTAGAGAATAAATTATTAAATTCCAAAAGCAAATGAAAATGAAACTGGCAACAACAATCAGAAACACCTTGTTCCCTCAAGGTGTTAAGAACGACTCTGACTCGATCTAGTAGAAAATAGCTGTTTTAAGCCTTGATTTTAGATCACATGGTACTCCACATGATAGGCTACATGATTTACTAATTTGAACATTGCAATAAAATAAAATGCCATTTATCATGTATGCAAGAATAGCCCTATCTAAGAACCAAATTCTTACACTGAAAATATATAAAAAGAAAGGCTGTTTACAATCCAGTTAACACGTGGGCCAAAATGACCTTGGAAATAGCCAATGGTTATCACTCGATGTTTACAAAAACTGTGAGCTAAAAATAGTGCTGAAGTAACATTAAGATCTAATTGGGTCAAGCCAATTTTTGAAAAAGAGATTCAAATCCAATGAAAATTATCATTATAATAAAATATAATGAAACAAAAATAAAATAAAAAGAATTTAACAGTAACACACCAGCAATTTAATTACATATACTTAAAAATATTTCTGATCTGATTTTTATGCACTTGAAATGTTGTCCTACATCATCAAGATCTTTGACTGGTTTGATAATGGCAGATTTCTATTGTAATCTGAACATCTGAGCTTGTCACCACACACATGGCCAAGTTGTTTGTATCATCACCATCTTGGATGGGTTTAATAATGAGTGTTTGATGGTCATATTTCGAATCTTTTTTTTGATCAGACGTTTAATATATGCCTACATCGTCAATATCTTGTACCAGTTTAGTAGTGAGTGAGATGCACAAATATTAATTGGTTGATTTGGCATTTGATTGGCTGAGCTTGTTACCATTTCTGGAAGTTGATTTCAATGAAACTTGAAATATTGGTTTACATCAGCATAATCTTGGACATAATGAGCAAGATGAAATTGATTGGCTGAGCTTCTACCATTCTGTAAACTTATTTGTGAGCTGATTTTTGGTCAGACTTGAAATGTATGCTTCTCTCATCAATGTCTAGGACTACTTTAATAATGAACAATACATTGTATTAAGGTGAGCTAGCATTTGATCAACTGGGCTTCTCACCACACTTGAAGCCATATTTTGATCTGTTGGGTTTATCATCAACATCTTAGATAACTTTGATAATGAGCAAGAAATTGTGCTTAGTAATTATGCCTTCATCTTTAGAAATGATTTGTATCAGGATGTAGTTAAATAGGTAAACTCAGCATGAGATAATGTTCATACATAGCATACGTCCTTACACCACTACATCATCTGCTTAGTAAAACAGTCAACTATTAAGTTATGAAAGCAAAATGAGTGATCGGGCTGACTGGGTCTCTTGTTCAGTCTCCTTTCAAATTGGAATGATACTCTCCTAATTATTTACAGGAATATCTACATACATTTATTTGTGGAATATTAATTACAATGTAAGAAAATATTGAAGATATGAGTGAGAGACATTTTTGCTCATCATTTTGGTCTAATGCTATATGTCTTTTGAATGCTCTCACTCTTCAAATTATAGAATCCCCAACAATTAGGCCTTTTTAAATGTAGAATGAACACACTAACAGTGCACCAATTACTGTGGTGAGGAAGATTGAAAACAAAATGAGGAATTAATATAGTTCCTTCAACTCATATCATTATCGAGTCAATCTTTCATATTATCTGATTTTTTCATGAAGGAATCATTTATCCGTCAACACATTAATCCGTAAGCAAATTTCACTGTGACACTTGCCATATTTCCAAGAGAGAAAAATAAATTTTCAAAGAATCAGTGAACTTGAAAGTTTAGTACATGGTTATCAGCTGGGGTCCATATTTGGAGGGTCTTTTATACAAGGAAGTACTTTTACAATCAATATTAATTACAACACAAGTATGTCACAAACAGTTTCACCTCCTCTAAAGATAGTGATAGTGACACGGATCTCTAATTACCCGCGAATAACCCAAGCACGGACACTCATGCTACATGTATTTACACTACAACAGAGCTGTGGGCCGAGTACAGTTTCATTATGTACAATTTAATTATCTAAATTGGAACTAATGAAAATGAAACATTTTCTTGTAATAAATATTAAGTATTTATTGTTAATTTCATATAACATCCATATATTAAATGTGATAATACCTAAAAACTATGCAACGTTTAATGTTGTTATTTTGTTTTGACTCATGCATAAAAACTGTGTACTTCGGATGACATGTCACGCCACAGTCCTCATTAACATATTTGTATTAATGCACCGCATGTAAACATTGGCGCGTGAACTATACTGCACAAGTAACGGTATCCTTTCTTACTTTAAAGGATAATATTGGGTGAGAAAAAGAATCTACATTGGGATTTGGACCGCGGGGTTACATTATATGTCTCCCCATTCGTCAAGCCTCGTGGGGAGACAAATAATGTAACCCCTTGACTAGGGTTTCCTTGTCTCGGTCCAAACACCAACATAGATTCTATATATCCCCTCACTGATTCTTCATTTTTTTCTTATCTTAATATTTGCTGAAGGGTTTAGTATCGATGATATCATAGATTGTAAAGAAACTCTTCCAAAAAAACCTAAAATGTCTAAGATTCTATTTGTTTAGAAAAGAAAACTGATGCTACAAATTGATCAAAACCAGCAAAATGCCAAAAATATTACAAAATAAAGTAGAATAGTGGGCATGACAATGGAACATATTATTCCATCAACACATACAATGCAACATAATGTATATAACAAGAAAGAAACACCATAACAGCAGTATGTCATATTCATTAGAATTTACTTCCTTAAAAAACTTCAAACAAATTAAGTATATAGGGTCACAATTATTGGTGATCTCAGATGGAAGGTTTAAATTCAAGAATTATTTACCAAAGCAAATCATAATTTAAGCCTATTAAGACATAACTTGTCAACTTGCCCACAAACTGAGAAATAACTAACAACTGCTCAGTCCTCAGAAAACCAAATTGATAACTTTTCAAATTAGTACAGACACATTTTTTTCTAAAATAAGTTCTTGTTGTAAAGTTTGACTCTGCATGGTGTAAAATGAACCCCTCTTCCATGCATTTGTGAAGGATAAGGAGCATTATTGGAGTAAAGCCGGAGGCTGAGCATGCATACACAGCATGTTACTCTGTCATTGGCGGAAACAGGCACTCTTCAAAGAAAAGGAAACTTTTATCAGTCATCTGAAGTACCCTATATAAACAAGCCATCCACACGAGGTATCTCATAGTTTAAAGTGAAGTGTTTTGTTGTCTATATAATACAGGGAAGGAAAACCCCAACTTGCAACAAAGAATGGGTGGGTGTATACATGCTCAGCCTCCGGCTTTACTCCAATAATGCCCCTCATCCTTCACAAACGCTAGGATGAGGGGTTCATTATTTTTCATAAAGCCTTTGGCCTCACATGTATACACAGCATCTTTAAAGATTGACAACAAAACATGTGCTAAAAAACATCAATAGAAAAAAGGAAACACGTGTTAACCTGTAAATCATAATCAAACAAAAAACATTATTTATATGCCATTAATAACTGCTCCAGCAAAACCCTTACCATTAGCCTGAATATCTCTTAGACAAAATTTGTGAAAAGTCTTTACTGATGTCCAGTTTGCTGTTTTCAATACATTGTGCAAGGAACAGCCTTGTCTGAAACCAGCTGATGCTGCAGCAGTTCTGTAAGAATGAGCTTTGAATTTAGACATATCAATTCCTGATTGTACTAAAACCATTTTTAACCATTTTGCAATAGTACTAGATGTCACAGCTCTATAGGAACAACAAGATACCAGAACTTGAGTAGATTTACAAAGATTTTTAGTCCTGTCAAGATAATGCAACATAGTATGCATAGCACAAAACTTTCCCATCCTTATAATGTAGTAGTTCCAACTGGAAATTCTTACCTTGTCTTGAAGTTTTCAACAAATCTGAAAAAACTGAATACTATTTTATCTGCCATACAAGTCATGTTATGTAAATTCAAAGATTTTAGAGTTTGTACTCTTGGAGCTGTAAATAAAGCAATAAGAGCAACCAGCTTCATTGTTAATAATCTTAAAGATATAGTTTCCAAAGGAAAAAGGGTATAAGGCTATTTTAAGACTAGGTTTACATCCCAAGTGTCAACATATCTTGGTTTTGGTGGACTTTTGTTAAATAGACCCTTCAAGTATCTATTAATCAACAACGGGTTAAGGCACCACGCATTTTCAAACATCTCAAAGTAGTAAGTAACCAGTGCCGGATTACCAAATAGGCAGAGTAGGCACCGGCCTAGGGGCCCCGCGACAATGGATCAAAATAATATTGAATTGATTTGATCTTGACGTATTAGGTGATAATTTGCAAGGGGGGCCCCGAAGTTTCGACTGCCTAGGGGCCTCCACAGGGTTTAATCCAGCACTATAAGTAACATTGCCTTGTGAGTATTGATGACACTATAAGACTTACCTTCAGTTACCAAAGAATCTAAGTATGATATAACTTTTACCTCAGAGATACAAAAGGGATTAATTCCCCTGATGTTACACCAAAAATTCCATTTTTTCCATGCCAAATTATCCTTTTTATCCTGTTTAGTTGTTCCTGGTTTCCATGAATTGTTAATGATGTCTGCAGCTATTGTTGGAAGTCCTTGGCTTTGGAGCAATCTCCTGATACAGTCACTGCAATTAAAGATAGGGTCTTCCCTCAAGAATGAGTTTGACCATTGTGTGGAAGAGTCAGTATATTTTAAGATACCTCATGCGGGTGGCTTGTTTATATAGGATACTTCAGGTGACATGTCATGTGACTGATAAAAAAGTTTCCTTTTCTTTCAAGAGTGTCTGTTTCTGCCAGTGACAGAGTAACATGCTATGTATACATGTGAGGCCGAAGGCTTTATGGAAAATAATGGTCATTATGATGTAGCACCAGACTAATCAAAATTGTGTTAGATGGTTCTTAAAGTTTCTGTTAGCTTTGTGGCTTTGTTTTGATTCATTTTCAAATCATTGCAAATTCTTTCTGACATTAGAGGATTCTGTTCCTCTATAGCCAAATCTATTATTTCATTATTTATGTACATGCATCTTTACTATTTCAACAATGACAACATGGAAAATCTTAAAATGTAGTCCATGTTTCTTCTAGAATATAAGACTTTTAATTAATCAGAGACATGGGTGATTGACAACCATCAGTTCTGATACTGCAAGAGACTCATCATAATTGTTACACAACAAATACATGAATACGTCAAAATAAACCTTACTCTGAAGCCTATCTAATTACTTCATGGTGTACTCTGTGTGTGTTTGTGTACATGTGTGTCGTATTTACCAACATTCTTTTTAGCCTTTTACAAAACATTTCGACCTGGATACATAATTTTGTGTAAATGCAAACATCATCCATAATGTGGGGAATGTATAGATACTTTCCTTGAGGTAGATCTCCTAATGTCAGCAAATTTAGAAATCCATCTATCCTTGCTTAAATGATGATCATGTGTGTGTGTGTGTGGGGGGGGGGTCCACATTGTTTATTGCTTAGTGTATTGTCATCAAACTACTAATATAAAGGTGTCAAAGACTGACAAATACTGATTATCACATATCCTTTTCTGTTGTATTTCTGTAGATTGAGGGAGGGTTTTTCATTCCAAAAATTGTTTTATTTGGATAAGTGTTGTGGTCCATGAAATGCCTTAATACTCTATGTCCTACAACAAGGAAACTGATTATGACAAACTACCTTATGACCAGACTGAATAATTTTGTTCTGTTTAATTTCAGCATTTCACTGGACATAGTCATCATCAGTGTGTAGCAGTTCTTAGCTGGAAGCACATATGAACAACCAGGAATCCCAACAAAGTCAGGGTGATACATTTGAAATTTTTCTTTCTTTACTAAGCTCAAAGAAAGAACAACAGCATATATCTGACCACATGTGTAATATCCTTATGAATATTTGCTGTATATTTGTAGCTTTTCATGTGTTCTAATTTACTTATCTAATGTATACAAGTGCTCAAATGTAGATGTACCATATAGATTTATACACATTCTAGTCTTTTTTTATATAAATTCCTGTCTTTCATCATTTGTGACTATTTGTTTTTAAGATCTCTGTAGAGACAATATTTGAGAATCACTGTTTGATCCATTTCATCACAAAAATTGTTTCAGATTGCAAAAATAGTCACTGAAAAAAAATAATTGCACATATATGCAGTTATAACAGTTAACTTAAATTGCTATATTTAGATTGGTTCTTGGAAAATGTTTACCTCATTATGTTTGAATGTGTACTTGACACAGTTAAGAATCTGTTTGTACTTACGTTAGTGAGAAATAATATTGCTGTTTAAATTTTATGTATAACTATATCAATATCAGTCTTTTAATTTTTAAGGCTTTCTTTCATGCATATCCTAATAATTATCACCTTTCAATTATGTTTGGTTTCTGTCCATTTAGTTTGTGAAAATGATGGTCAAACTTTTGGTTTGAAAAACTTTTCTGTGGAGAAGAAACAAAGGCACAGCCTATTTTGTCAACTCCTGAATACAGTCAGTTTATTGCATATACATTGCATAAGTTATATATTTACATAGAGATCATATATATCTAAAATCTGTTTATGACTCCTTTGTTGAAATGTATGGGTGAAAGTGCTTGATAAACCTTGGAGTAATTTGTTTCCTTGTAAATAAATATATGGTTGTATTGGGCACATACTATTATTTTGAGTCATGATATTGCTTGGCTATATTGTTGTTATTCAGTGTACAGTCAAACCTGATGCTATTGTTATTCAATGTACAGTCAAACCTGATTTTGTTGTTATTCAATGTACAGTCAAACCTGATGTTATTGTTATTCCATATACAATCAAACCTGATGTCATTGCTATTCAATATACAGTCAAACCTAATGTTATTGCTATTCAATGTACAGTCAAACATGATGTTATTGCCATTCAATGTACAGTCAAACCTGATGTTATTGCTATTCAATGTACAGTCAAACCTGATGTTATTGCTATTCAATGTACAGTCAAACCTATGTTATTGCTATTCAATGTACAGTCAAACCGGATGTTATTGCTATTCAATATACAGTCAAACCTGATATTATTGCTATTCAGTATACAGTCAGACCTGATGTCATTGCTATTCAGTGTACAGTTTAACCTGATGTGCTGAACACTTTCATGTTTATTATATGTTTTTATGTCCTTCCTTGTCATTATGCTGTACATATTTTTAAGCCAAATTACTGCAACTATTTGACATTCATTTGTTTAATTATATTTCTTTTTAGATATTTTTGCTTTTAATGGGTTTGTTTGTAAATGCCTGTTTTGTGTATGCAGTTAGATCATGTTTAAATTTTCATGTTTGAAAATCCCTCATGAGTCATATTTTTGTATACAAAATATATTGATTTCAACACAGATATGTAATTACAGAGATGAATTGTGTTCCAGGTTGTCAATATGTACATTGCATTGTATTTTTGTGTTGAACTTTCTTGCAGACATCACAATCGTAACAGATTTTCTGCAAGTGGTTTTCTAACATACATTTGCTTTAGAAATTTGTAAATATCAATAAGTGTAGTCAGGAACATTCATGCTTGTATTGTCTGCAGATTATGATTTTATTCATTGTATATTCATTCATGACATTTTACATTTTTATGCCATGTTGAAAATATTGTTGAAATCAAATCTTACTTTACATTCAGTGCCTTTCGTTACACTTATAGACATATCTGTGGCAGACAAATATATATTACAACTTTCTGTATCTAAAGAGAGCTTGGCTAGTTTTAAAATAGAATATTCTCAGATGGTGTCACATCCTCCAAGATGCCAATCATTTGAACTAAAAGCCATTCATATTGTACATATACCTTGATATAGTACCTTGTCCTACTGCAATATATTCATCAAAGGGGGTGGGGGCATTTGAGTGATGCAGTATAAATGCCATAATTAACAATTATTTGTGAGCATGTCATTTTCACAGATATAATGAAATCACAGAATTGTTTTCATGGAAAAGATGGGAAACATAATAAAGGCCAATTACAAATTCAATAAAAATGTCACTTTGCTTAAATGCTGTAAACTTTGAGCGATTGAAATATATTATTATTTACAGGAACAATGGTTAGTTTGATAAAGGCAGTGATTTCCTAATGGAACTTTCTCATATTCAAAGTATTAGATAAATAATGGAATAAAATAGAAATAGCTTTGACATGTGACAATGAATTCATGTCTCCTCTCATTTCTGTTGGTTTCTACTATATTAATTTGTGATTGTGATCATAAAATTTGCTTTTAAAAAATGTTGTAGTGGGTGAGGCATGGGTCTAGTCAATCTTTACCCTCTCCAGAATACACCGCATTTCGCTGTAAATACATTACAACTAGAATTAGTATGGGACATTTAAAAAATGTATAGGTTACAAAAATGTTCACAGAAACAACAAAAAAATTGAAACATTCAGCTTCTTTGTAAATGCAGTACATTTTTTGTCATTCTGTACATACCATCTCATTTCAGCTAAAAATATATATTGCTCATTGAAAACAGCATTATTTTACCTGCTGTAGTAACCACTTGTACATAGAGACCACCTGGCACTATCTATAACAACTACCTATTATAGGTAACCTTTACCCATTACTACTACATGGATACATGTACATTAGGACACACTGCTCATAAATATCAAGCTTGACTAAGTATTTAAATATTTTGGCTCCTCCTCCCATTATAAAGTAATATTAAGAACAATACTTGAATTTTGTAGAGTAAAAACAAATCCTTCATAAATCTCCTTGGTATGTATATATTTCAGCAGAAGTTGTTTGAACTGCACTTTTTGAGCTAAAAAATGCAGTTCAAGTTGTCAGTATGTATATTCTGTTGTATTTTATTACTGGACTTTTCTTGCATACATCTCTTTCATTATACATTAGTCTGAAAAGACTTTTCTTGCATACATCTCTTTCATTATACATTAGTCTGAAAAGACTTTTTCTAACATATACTTGGAAAGAAAGTGTCAGAGACATTCATTTTCTTTTAATTTGTGTTTGAAATGTTGTGTAAATATAAAAGTGTAGCCAGAAATCTTCCTTCATTTATTATCAGCATATCATATCATTATTCATTGTATATTTATGGAAACACAATCTGTTGCTTAAATTTGTGTTCAGAATATCTGATGCAATTATACTTTACATTCAGTTCTTTCCACCATGTCTAGATTCATATTTACTAAAGATGTGAATAGGGCAACTTTCTGCAGGTAAAGAGGTTTTGACTGGTTTTAAAGTAGATTATCTCTTTGTTTGTCATGTCATTAAGATTTCAATAATTTCAAGTCAGTCAGTCATATTTGATTTTTTTTATAGATGTGTTGTATCATTATCATGATATAATTTCTTACTCTCTTGCAATGCATTCTTTTCTTTCAAAAAGGGGACATTACTCAATTGCAATGCCTTCTTGTCTTTCAAAAAGGGGACATTACTCAATTGCAATGCATTCTTGTCTTTCAAAAAGGGGACATTACTCTATTGCAATGCATTCTTATCATTCAAAAAGGGGACATTACTCTATTGCAATGCATTCTTTCAAAAAGTGGACATTACTCTATTGCAATTGTTTCAAAAAGGGGACATTTGACTGAAACTTTTTCAAATCTATAATCAACAATTGTTTATAAGATTTTTGACAAAGCACTGATATCTTGAAATCATGAAGTTATTTTCCATGATAAAGAAGATAAGGCAAGATGGGATACATTAAGTCAGTCATTATGTCAGTCATAAATTCATAAAACAAATTTTCACCAATATGTTTCATTACGGAAAAGTGCTAAAATATAATGAATGTATGCATACAAATATATCATGATTTACAGGATTGTAATGCTTGCTTGATTATAGCACCTAACAAATATGTATTGCCTCTCTATGTGATAGTTTCTGTCAGATTGCTTTGTGATGATGATCTTTTTATTTTATCAAAAGAAGATACTTTCAAAGGGATGGAATGAAGAGAAAGTGTGTTTTCGCTGTCCTCACAGCACAATCCCAAAAATGCATATGCCTTGCAAGATTTCATATATATATATATATATATATATATATATATATATATATATATATATATATATGCAAAGGATAGTTAAGGAATGAACTCTTGAAACCTTGGAGTAGTTAATCTTGATTTCTTTTAATGTATTCATATTGTTCTGTACATATTGCCCTTATTTCAGGTCATAATACACTGTATATAGCATGGTGAGATGATAATATAGGCGTACAGTCAAACTTACTGTTGTCACAACTTGTATATAGGAATGTCTGGCTGTGTATACCAACCATGTTTCATGCATCACTTTTATACATTAAAGATACATAAAACAGAACTTTGAAAACTTGAAGAGCTACACTGACAAAAGTTTGATTCGTGGGTTGGTTTTTTTTACCAATCTTTCCAGGGCTACAAAAAATTACTGTTATACTGTTATACCCCCAGAACATGATGAATCATTAGAGTGATACATTTGAAAAATCAGTGTTTGAGTTAGTGATGTTTTGCTACATATATTTGTATATTAGGATAATCTGCCAATAAAGGGCACACTGAGATGGCACCCAGAGTGGCACTTATGCACAGGTCTAATTCATGTCGAGATTTTTTAAATAATTTCCCTCATTATTATTAGGATAAGTTCATGAGATATGCTTAATATTTGATTGCTTCTTGTTTGTTACAATACATTAATATATGGACACTTTCTCAAAACATGGCTCTTAAGAATGCTTTTGAGTTATTTAAGACATTTTCCACCTATTCTATTTGTATTTGTATTAATATTAATTTTGTATTTGACAAAACAGTTTAATGAAGAATCCTATTGTCATAATATTTGTATTAAATATCAATTCTGCCTTCTATTATCAAGCATTCACCTGTAGAATCCAGGGATAGCACTTTCTGTTCTGTTTTGCGGACATTTGTAATATTATGCACACTTGTAAAATACACACTCTGCATTTATCATGGTGGTGCCTATATATGTAACTATAATGTGTTTTGACAGGCATTACTGGATCAATGCTTGTTTTAATAGGGGATAAACGAGTACATGTGTGCCCGCAGGATTTTTTGCAGGAGGGTCAGGATTTTCGGGGGGGGGGGGCAGTCAGTTACGGCCGGGAGAGTTAGTATAAGAAGCAGTCTGAAACTAAAGCTAGTATTTATTAAGCGTTTTGAACAGAATCTTGTGACATATTTTCAGCTTCATTTGCATGATTAAACATATTTTCAGCTTCATTTGCATGATTGACCCATGCTGCGGGCACCCATGAACAAATATAAAGTATTGTTTACAGTGTATTTAACAGCAAACTGTTCTAAAGTGTAGGACATTAATGCTAGTTAGAAACTAAAATCTATTTCTGGATCAAAGTTGTTGAGGGAACAGAAAATTCCAGCTAAACACCATTTGTCAATAAATTGAATGAGATCTAGTCAGTGAAAATCTGTTATTACTGTACATTTTAACCTGGATATCAAGGTGGACATTATAGTGTTTCTAGTGACTTGTTTGTGGTCATAGTATATATATATAAATACATGAAATTCAACATGGCCAAATATTTTTTATGTGCATATATATATATATATATATATATATATATATATATATATATATATATATATATATATATATATATTATGTGTTTGTGATTTTGTATTGATGAAATAATTATGTATGAAAATAGTGTCAACTCGTACTGTTTTGTAAGAATACATCACATGCACTCATAGTGGATATTGGAATGTGCTGGATTTCTTGAAAGCCATAAATTTGTGCTTTTATTTTATTTCTAATTCCTATTTTTCA
Organism: Megalonaias nervosa; assembly: GCA_016617855.1. Lineage (NCBI taxonomy): Eukaryota > Metazoa > Mollusca > Bivalvia > Unionida > Unionidae > Megalonaias > Megalonaias nervosa. The sequence continues at coordinate 14,629 of JAECUM010007720.1, read as the reverse complement.
TTTCACAAACTGCTACCTTATACATCTTGCATACATGGCCACCTTTTGAACTGGTTATATTTATATATATATATTTTTTGCATTGTTTATATTTATATATATTTTTATTTATTTAAATGATAAATTTGTGGCCACTACTCTTGAGGATCACTTATTTATGTGGATGTATCTCATTCCCACTAATATAAAATCATTTGCCATCTCCCTCTCAAGACAAAAAAGAATAGAATAATAATGATGACAGTGACAGAATAGATGATATAATACTAACAGGATAAGGGGCCCCAAGTGGCCGATCAGTCTAAAGCACTCACTCGAGTTCGGCCAACATGGGTGTGAGAGAAAGCTTGCCAGCAGCTTCTCATGGGTCGGTGGTTCTTTCTGGGGTTTTCCCGGGTTCTTTCTCCACCATCTCTACTGGCTGCCATGTATAGCCTATCTTGTGCTGAAAAATGGCATTAAACCTTACAACAACAACTTATAGGTAATTTAAGAAACTAAAATTATTATAGTTAAAACTTTGCATTTTTGCAAAGTACAAGCATGAATAAGACAGATTACATAAATTTTGTTCAGTAAAAACTAAATTAATTAATCCGACTATTTAAAATTAATTTAGTTGGATATTTCTTTGTGTTACTTTTATTGATTGAAGACAATCTGTACCATATACAAATTAGTTTTATAAATACAAAATGGCTATGATATTTAAATCCTACTTTACGTTTTCTTCATAGCATTAGCTTTCTCTACCTGTCAGATGATTTACAATTTTTCAGCAGATGTTTTTCAAAATTGGGCGGGGATGTTTAGAATGTAATCTACATTTGTATATCAGTCACACCAATTTTTCTGAAAACATATCGTAGAAACTTTTCAGAGTAACAGTGCTTGTAATCACGTTTTTGTTTTGCTTTTGATCTCTTTGATGCTAATTAAAATTACCTGCATTACTGAGTCAACTGTTATTTGTTTGTTTGGTTATTATTTGTATTATTATTATAGGAGAATATCACGTCATATGTATGTATGTATGTATGTACGTACGTACATACGTATGTATGTATGTATGTATGTATGAATGAATGTATATATAAAACGTCTATATAAGTTCATACCTACATTCATGAATGTATTCATATATTAGTATTTTATATGACATGATATTTTTTTTATATAGGATACCATCAGAATGTTTTTAAAACATACTGTAAATTATGTAGGATACCTTAAAACTCTACAAGATATTTTACAGAACAAATGAAATCAACTTGTATAAAATCTGAAATATTATATGCAGGTGTTACAGTTTATGCTTTCTTAATAAGTCATTCATATATGGATTTTGTTTAGCTTTTGGAATTAACTTCGCAGATAACATAAACATGTTCGATATATTTGATAAACTACATTTAAAATAATTGGAATGTTTTAAGAAGGCTAAAATAGTTTATAAGATGTTTCAAAATATCTTATGAATTTCAGTAGATACTTTGTGCATTGGGTAAATAATAATGAATTTCAGTTGATATATATAGTGAATATGGAAATAATAATGAATTTCAGTTGATATCTAATGCATGTGGTAAACAATAATGAATTAGTAGATATCTAGTGCATTGGGTAAATAATAATGAATTTCAGTTGATGGGGTAAATTCAGTAGATGGGGTAAATAATAATGAATTTCGGCAGTTTTAATCACTACTAAGAGCAGATTTAACTCCTTTGATCTATAATGGGCAAAATCTGATAGTCTTGGATAATCATGGATTTATGTTGTGGGGGTGGATGTTTGTTTTTTATTGTTATTTTTTTTTACAATTGTATTTTACTTTTCGTAAGTTTTTTTCTTCCGATTCTTTTTCTTCCTTTTCTTTTCTTCAGATGAAGCCTTGTCTGTCATTTCATTTGATATATAAATTATAGGGCTGAAATGTTACTGAATGTATAAGAACCAGTAGATATTAACGTTATATTGCATTTATTGAAAAACAAACTAACAATGGAATTATCTCTCTCTCTCTTAAAAAGTGGAATTTGCCCATGTATCCCTTTCTTGCATGACAGTCTTATAACTAAGATGAACCTGTAAGCTGTAAAATTTGTTCCTCTTGCCTAGGATATTAGAATTTGCAGAAATGAAATCTGCTTAAACTAAACTTAGTGAGTGACACAATATTTATTCAAGGCATCACAAGTGGTAGCTTGGATTAATTTTTATTGACCTTTGTTTAGCCATTTCATGAAGTAAACATATAGAATTTAAATCTTCCTTTTATGTAAGAAATGTTTGTATTTTTGTGTATCTTTTATATCTTTGTATATTTTCACTCTTTGTATCAGAAGCACAAGCATAGCAACGTTGAATGAACGTCTCTTTAAAATTATTATGAAACTGAAGAATTTAACAGAATCTTTTACCTCAATTTACAGAAATTAATCCTCTGAGAAAAACTAATATAAGTATTTTACTAAAAATGATATGAACCATATAAATATTGATGAAATTATCGATTTAATTTTTGTATTTTGTTGATCTTGATATTTCTTGTAAATCACGGGACACATACTGTTAATACTCACATGTAAGTTGAGTCCAGCCGCAATCAACATGGGCCCTGATCTGCTGTAGCACAATGAGCCTGCAGATCAGGGTCTGTGTTATTTGTTCTATTAATTAGTCCCAACAAACTGCACAGACCCAGATCTGTTGGCGCATTATGCGACGGCAGATCTGGGTCTGTGCAGTATGCAATTGGACTCGATTTACAGCGAGTATAAATGGTAGGCTGAGTCTTTTATGACATTCAGTTTTTGAAAAATAAGGCATTTTCTAATATCAGCAAATCAACATTAAAATAGTTTCTAATCAAATTTTAAAAAAAATAAAATATTAGGAAAAATCATTGGTCAGCTTTTTTTAATAAAAGGCTTTCCATACACTTTTCTTATTACTTTTTGTGTACATTTGTTATTGATTTTTATTTTTTTTTTTTTTTGTGCTTTTTAAATGTGACTGGTTTCTATTTTATTTAATAACCAATAGTTCATTTCTGTTATTTATTATTTGATTCGAGACACAGGTGACTGAATAGTAAAGAAGTACTTTAATATTTAGTAATATTTTAGAACAGATTGCCTGTACTTTTTATTTATGTATAGTAATCATTCTATAAACCCCAACTCTAATTTCTGATTCGAGAATCCTAACCTGTTAAACAGATACCAAAAGGTACATTTGGAAAACCTAATTTAGAAAATTAATGTGCAGTTCTATGCCTCTCATGATGAGATGCTGCGTAAGAACAAGGAAAACAATTATTTGTTGTCATAGGTATTTTAAACAATTTAGTATGTAATGAACTGTCAAACTATGACGAGGCAAGCAACCTAATGTGTAGGGAACAAGTATTGATAACCTGAATTCCACCATCTTGGCATATCCATAAACTTGTAATTTTAATCTTGGTGTAATAATTCAGGTAGGTTTGTAGATTGTTCATCCAATGCTTTTGGAAATAATCTTTATGCAAAATATTAAACGCATATACATATCGATATCAGTTGATAAGAACAATTTGCAAAATAGCAATTGATAATTTATTACTTATTCTTATCACCGGGATCTTAGTTTCTGCACTATAAGCAAACAGCACAACACATTTGGCACATCCGGAAACTTTTGTTCAAAATTTGAATCCGGCTACTTGAAATGTGTGACTCACATGCGTCATACTGCTAAATTGTAATAATCTTCTTTTGCGTTGTATATTAAGATAATATGGTACAGTGCTTATGCATTCCATTTTGTGTGATGATAACTAATTAACTTACTAAACCGTTAGGTATTCACGTAAACCAACCTTTGTTGATATGAACTTTGTGTTTATAAACATCGGTCGTAATACTGTAAACCTTAGTCTTTGGCTAATTCTCTTACTTTAGGATATCCAGTGAATGCAGTCGTATTAAAATCTAGATCACTGACACCGAAAATCTTACGAACACAGAGTCGTGTTTTTGTTGACCTGTCAATTCACCAATCAAAAAACAACTTTCACATTTAAGAAAGCTCAAAATGTTGTTTCTGATGATAACACTCTCAACCAGGAAATGCAATCAGATATGCTACTAGAAGAAAGTGGACCGTGAATTCCACAAGATGGCTTAACATGAGCTTTTGTCGGTGCCAGTCAGATCTACTTATTATCAGTGTACATCGATTGCCGAAATACGACGTAGTATGAGAATGCATGGTCTTTCTCTTAAAACCATTTTTGTCAAATATAACATTTACATTTGGGTGATGAACACGAACACATGAATCTTGGTGATGCGACTTATCTAAAGCAAGATTTAAACTAATCCTGCACCGCATGACATTTTTTAAAAGAGATCTTTATATTATCAATCATAATTTGGAAGAACAAAACTTGAAAATGTTATGAAGATTTGAATACAAATACGAGTAAGATACATATTTCTTCCCTTGGATAGGGATTGTAGCATATGAAAATAATTGAAGCTTATTTATTCACGGTGATAGAAATCAGACATTATTTTATAAAAGCACATTATCATTTTTGTGAAAAGTCAGAAAATGTGTTTTGTTACCAGTGCTCCATTGATTAATTATGTGTATTTTATGCAATAAAATATAAAATAAATTTATGGTTAATATGGTAGTTGATTTTTCAGTATTCTAAATGTAGCTTATCATGAGAACAGCGAAAACAAATTTTATTCGCCCTCTCGTCATATCCGTAATAAGTAATCTAATTGGCCTTCCGGTGTTTTATCATTCATCCTTTGTTACTTTCTATTGCAATATAATCACACATTCAATATACAAAGTTTTCAGTAGTCTAGAATGGTCTCAGTTCTATTCGGTATAAAATTACTGCATTTTTGCAGTTTATTACATTCAAATGTGACCACTCCAGTTACCTAGTGGTTAGAGCATCCGCCTCGGATGCGGGAAGTCGTGGGTTCGAACCCTGGCCGAGTCATACCGAAGACTTATACAAATGGTACTAAAATCTGCCTCGCTAGGCGCTCAGCATTAAGAGGTTTTAGTAGTAGGACTTGTTGGCCTTGTGTTAGGATAATGGGACTGGGTAGGACATCATGCTACATAACTGCCGCATGATGCCCCAGCGCTGGACATCACTATAAACTGCCACACTGCAGATATCGTAGTGATATGACTGAAAAATTGTTAAAACCTACATTAAAAATCCAAATCATGCATCACATTCGAATGTGGACGTTACAACAGAATTGTTGTAGTTTTCGCTGACTCTTTTGAAACTACATTTTGTTTGTGACCTGGGTTTTGTTTCGGCGATGTTTACTTTGAACACGTTTCTCTTTGACCACTGTTGGTTGTGCTTGTGTGAAGTCGCTGATCCTACCAAAGTCTAACTACCCCTGATACTCAGTTTTCAAAACTTGGCAAGATTATGCGCAGGTGATCATTTTTAGAAACAACCACAATTCGTGCTACGAAAGAGTGATTAAACCATTAAATACATACATACACTTACTAACAATAACAGTTTTATTTATAAAAATATAAAACGAGTCTGTTCTAATCGAGATTTTTTGACCCAAAATTTGTTCTTGCTTTCAATTGAAAATGGCTTTGTTGAAACTGACAGGAAAAAATTTCCACAGAATTATGTAAAATTTAAACTATTTTTATTTCACATTTAAATGAAAAGAATATGTTTTGTTCACTGCACCTTGTCAGACTAACAAAATGCAAATCACTTACAATTTCTCAAAAGTTAACGCATAGCTCAGAGTACACATTGCAGTGAACAGAAAAAAATTGCCAATACAATTATTTCTTCCACGAGTGCATTACATTAACTTCATGATGTTTTACTTGTACAGCTAATACAGTACATTACATTAACTTCGTAATGTTTACTGGTACAACTAATACAGTACATTACATTAACTTTGTAATGTTTTACTTGTACAGCTAATACAGTGCATTACAGTAACTTTGTAATGTTTTACTTGTACAGCTAATACAGTGCATTACAGTAACTTTGTAATGTTTACTGGTACATCTAATACAGTACATTACATTAACTTTGTAATGTTTACTGGTACAACTAATACAGTACATTACATTAACTTTGTGATGTTTTACTTGTACAGCTAATACAGTGTATTGCATTAACTTTGTGATGTTTACTGGTACAGCTAATACAGTGCATTACAGTAACTTTGTGATGTTTACTGGTACAACTAATACAGTACATTACATTAACTTTGTGATGTTTTACTTGTACAGCTAATACAGTGTATTGCATTAACTTTGTGATGTTTACTGGTACAGCTAATACAGCGCATTACATTAACTTTGTGATGTTTACTGGTACAGCTAATACAGTATTTGGTATATCATAGTAATGACCCGACTTTCTCCTGATTGCAGAATTACAATACTTTTTGCCACAAAATTTTCGTGGCAGTGATATTTCCTACTTTTGTGGTCATTGTTCTAATGATAATTCCTAACATTTACAAAAGGTTCTGTTTCCATCACGATTTATGAAATGCATATTGAACACGAACTCAGTAATAATTCACAAAAAAAAACATTTCAAAATAGAGCAAATGATTGTCAGCTGTTGATATAAATTTTATTACATGTCCGTTTAATCGTACTTGGCTGATCTGGCATTCAATAGAGCTGTTCAGTCTGTGATTCCGTCTCACATACCAAAAATTTCTGTATTGCACACCCAGCCTGGAACTATATTTACAACTTGAAATATTCAATAATAGTCCACTGATAAAAGGTACTCGTACATGGCCAGTTGGTCGCACACAAGGATAATTCAACTTAAGTAAGTAAGCACTGATAAATTATCGTGAATAATTTATTTCTATTCATTCTAAATTATTCAAAAATATCACGTTTGTAATTTTAAGAAATGCAGTCATGTTGGAGAGTACCATAAACCAGCGACGAGCAGTTTATGTGTATTTCTCAGTATCTAGGGAAAGAAACTTGAGTTTGTTGAGGTGGACAAGAATACTCTAGATAGAATGTATGACAATGAGTTCTCGGATGAAGCTGATGAGAGAGAGAGAGAGAGAGAGAGAGAGAGTACTTTGCCACTGAAATCTTGTATTGAGGTTTTTGAAAATCCAGACAAAGTAAGAAAGACTCTGAGAGTCATGTCAAGATTCAAAGCATGAGTAGAAATTCCCACGTTTGGAGAAAACTTCACTCTATGCTGTTTAATTCCCAACAGACATTCCACATTGTAAATCATCTAAAAATACCAAAATTAGCTTAAACACATTTCAGCGTCAGCATTTCTAAAAAATAGGGCCTGCAGAATTATACTTTTTAAGGAGCAAGTTTAGATGAAGAGACTTATCATTTGTTTGTTAAAATTACCGAGGAATCTGAGGATAAAGCTGACAAACTTATGAAACACAAAGATAAACGTTATCAGAGAGCATCAGCTATTTTTATTGTGATGCACATTTAAAAGAATTCCATCGTTACAATATTGTTCAGACTTTTTCAGCACTTGGGCACATGAAAGGAACTGTATGTTTACATTTTAAATTCTCACACCTTTTTGAGTAGAAAATAAAGAAAAGAAAACAAGACAATATTGTAATATTGTTCAGAATTTTCTTGTTTAAATTTATCTAAATGAATATTAAAACTCTTCTGCTTGGTAGGAAGAGACCGAATTTTAAATTTCTTTTAAAATATATGTTTAAATTATCACTCTAAGTTCAGTGCATCAATAATTTCTTGAATAGAAAGACAAAGTGGGGTTATGAGCACATTTCCATCATTTTCATTAAAATTAAGTATGATTTTCCTGAAAATAAGCTTAATTTTTTTTTTAATTTCCTTTTTCTAAAATTTACATACAAATATACTTGTTTTTCCAAACAAACTAGATTTTACTAATTATTTTTAAAGTGTTAAAACTTATATTTACAACTAATTTCTTACAACAAATTTGAAACAATTATATTAGTTTTTTTTAATGATGGAAATGTGCTCAACAACCCCACTTTGTCTTACTACTATATTTATGTTACATAAATATGACAACAGAGTTAGTTCTATATTTTATATTACATAAAAATTTATTTAATTAATTTACATAAAATTATATAAATAAATTGTTACTAAATTATGTAATGGTCTTTAGTTATGGCAGAGATTATATGATGAGTTGCATTGAAAGTTTTGCAAAATCTACTGGGCAATTTAATATCACTACACCAAGCACTACAACAAAAATAAATTTTCGCAACAATAATATAAAAATAGTTGCTTTTAATTTCAGTAAAAATGAAATTAAAAAATTTAAGTCACTAAAAACTACAGTCTTCACATTTAAAACTCGTACTGATAAAATTTGTCAAAATAATTATTTTCAAACTTCTGATGGCTCGTATTGGATCTGCTTCAGAGTTAAGTATAAATCTGACCAAGAAAAATTAGATGATTTAATGTCAGATCCATTTACAGACATTTACGCGTACCTAATAAACAACCTTCCTAAACAACGGCGACAACAATTACTTTCTGGTTTTGTAATGACCTAACGCGAGCTTGCTTATGCCATCAACACAATAACGGTTGTCATCAAAATTAGTTAAACCTTGTTTGATAACTCTGTCAGTGCATATTTGATGTTTATACGATCTTATCGTAGTCATTTCGGCAAGATGCTTTTCATTGTTGAATTGCCTTGGGTAATCTACCCTTAGTAATCTGTTGTCGAAAAAAATGTTGCTATACTTTAGTGTAGAAAAAAATTAACAGCAGTTAAAAAAATTTCATGGACCAGCACAAAAATAATTATTTTTTAAAATCTTTTTTGATGTATGTAAAATTTTTTGTTAGTGTCATGTAGTGTCAATGAGCTAAACTGTCAGTTAAAAAACATAAACCTTCAAAATGACTAAAAGACTGTTCTATCTCAGGTTTTGAGGGTTTGCGGAATCAGGACATATACATATATTATATATGAAATGTCCTGATTCCGTATCAACGGTAGAGGCACCAAATCAGTCAAGTCAATAATCTATCGCTGATTTTGAAGACCTTGGAAATCATCAAGTCAAGAATTACAAACTTGTCATCGCAATAAGAGAAATCTATTATTGCAGTGCGACATTGAAAGCTTCTACAATCTAAAAATAAATATTAATTTCTAGAAATAAAAAATAAATATTATTAATGAAATTATTTCTGACAAATAAATGTTAATTTCTGAAATAAATTCAAAATTTGACAAAAAACATTGTTTTCTCGCTGATTTTAGTTAAAATTCCTGTTTTTTCAAGACTTTAAAAAATCAAAGAAAATCAGTCCGATTTCTTATTTTTTGAGGGTCAAACCTCGAGCAATTTTGTACTCGATTTTTAAGATTTTTTTTATAAAAATGAAAAACTTTAAGCAAAATTTCTTTATTTCTGTTGATTTTCATCTCGTTTTTGTCTGTTTTTGATGAATTTTAGCAAGAGATAGCGAAATTTATCAAAACATCTTGAAAATCAAGTATAAAATTGTTTGAGGTTTGGCCTTCAAAAATAAGAAATTATCAATGAACAAATAATTGTTGCATCGTTGATTTCCAGGATATTATTTTTTTTTCTTAATTTTATAACATGCCAAGAATTACAAACTTGTCACCGGAGCAAGAGAAATCCATTATTGCTATTCGAGGATTTGTTTCTGCAAGTGAAATCTGTAAAAAGTTTCATATAAGTTTAAACAGATTGTATGAAATTTGGAGAACAAGCGAGTTTATTAAAAATATTAATCAGCTTAATAAACGCGATGATGAAAAAAAAAATTAGTTTTGACGATGTGTTGAATATAACTTGTGATAATATCCTCGATAGAAGAATCAACGTTGAAAAGAAAAACGTCAGTGATAAAATCACCAGTAATAAAAATTATTTAAAACAAATAAAATCGTTGCGAGATGAGCGTGAAAAACAAATAAAATCATTTGAGATGAACGTGAAGAACAAATAAAATCGTTGCGAGATGAAATTTCAGCAATGAAATTTGAAAATAGCAATTATAAAAATCAAATTAAAACATTAGAGGGTGAATTATCATTGATAAAAGTCAATAATCATCAAATATATAATTAACAACAACAAAAATATAAATAACGACAACAACCACGGAAACAGCGTGAAGATAAATATAGTAGAAAGGTACTTGCAGAACATCAACAACTAATGAAAATGCTTGATGATGCAGGATTGTAAAATAATAATAATAATAATAATAATAATAATAATAATAATAATAATAATTATTATTATTATTATTATTATTATTATTATTATTATTATTATTATTATTATTATTTATTTATTTATTTATTATATTTTTTTACTTGCTTGTTTACGCGTGCCACCACCTGACTTTGTCGTAACTGGCGCAGTTAGTTCTTAGCTGCTTTTTCTTCTTGCGATAATGGCCTACTCAAATATTTTCGATTTCTGGCTTTGGCAATTTCAGTAAATTAAATCTTCTATCAAATTCTTTCGAAAACTCGTCAACGATTTGTATGAGCGACAACATTGATAAACCAGTTGTTGTTCCAATGCAAGGTAGAATCACATCATCGCTACCGTTTGACATTATTTTGAAAGTAATTTGAGAACCTTGCGGTGGCATGAAATATTTTTCACCGCGCTGACCTAACAAAGTTAGGGGTCCGTATATTAATTTGTCAGCGAAATAATTCTCAGCGCCAAGAGCTCTGCTGTGATTGTTTAGAATATTTAACCCGACTAAATCATTCACGGATATCATTTTATTTATTATTTTCACATAAAATCAATTGTTGTTTGTTTAAAAATTCATCTTTGGTTGGCGCTGCTAATTTTGTGATATGATATTTTGGAGCTCGTTTGTTGCAATAAAATTGTAGTGCTCGATAATTCGATCCACCGCAATCAACACAAATTTGTGTTCGCCCTCGTACACCTCGTTGGCATTTCAAACAAGGCTTCGAACCAGTTGTATTATATTTCGCTGAAACGTGTTTGTGAAAGCTGCAATACTCGTCATAGCATCTTTTGCCGCATTTTACCGTTAAACCTTGCAATAGCCATTTGCAATAATTCGTTCCAACTGGAAATGGCATTATATAATATTGTAGATAAAATTTTAATTCAAATTAATTATAATTTTATGTGAAATATATAAATAACAAATTACCGACGAAATATACACGTCATGTAATTGTCAAATTGTTGATGAAACAATATGAGACACTTACAGGTAAAACTGTTAAATATCCAAAGTCGAATATTGACTTGGAACATCTCCGCGAAAACGTTAATCAAGTATTAATACAACGACAACGAGGACTGTTCCTGCCAGTGTTAGAAGAAATCAAACATTTTAAAGGTTTTAGCGAGAGAAACAAAATTTACTAGGGATGAGATCGCTAAAGGGCTGATGCGAGATTATCAGTCGTTGATACGAAAAAAACCCATTAATTATCCAAAATCAAACGTTGAACTCGATAAACTTAAAGATGATCTTAGAAATCTTCGAAAGGAGGAATGTACAATTACAGAAATAGAATCGTCGTTTGCTGGTTTCAACAAAACATATAGAATCAAACCTGATGATTTGATATTTCGACCATTGCATGAAGTACTCGAGCACGCTATTAAGTATATCTTGCAGATAGAGCCTCATGTTAAAATATTAGTTGAGTTACTCGTGTTATTTGCACATTCTACCGAAGAAGATAAATACGCTCGCGTTTACATAAAATCCAAACCTCGCGTTGTGTTTGCCAGCGATGATATCGATGAGCTTGTTCACGCACTAGTACAAGAATTGGATTTATGTGTTGACGAGTACACGTCAGGTGGATCGGGTTGGACGGTACTCGATAATGTGCAGTTACTCGTTCACAGCCACAGATATGATCCGCTGCGAGTTGGAAAGTTTGTTGAACTTCCACAGAGTATTAAAGACAGTCAGTGTTGTATAATCGTTGTTAACGATGATGATGCGTGCGTTAAATGGCAGTTACTAGCAGCGTTATTTCCCGTTGGAAGAAATCCAAACAGAGCATCAAACTATAAACAGCACGAGTCAAAGTTAAATCTGACAGGGATAACTTTCCCAACTCCAATTTCTCAAATTGCTGTTATCGAACGTAATAATACAGCTTTATTACCAGGTGGAATTAACGTTTTATGCGTTGATTATAACTGTAATATATTTCCGCTGCGAATATCCCCTAATGCTAATCCTGATACAATAAATTTATTGTTGTTCAAGAAGCATTACTCGTACATCAAAAACTTTAACGGTCTAGCTGGAAAGCAATATAACAAACACAAGGAAAAGAAATACTTTTGTTATCATTGTTTGCACGGCTTTATTAAACCTGAACTTTTACAACGTCATATCAAATATTGTGTGTACAACCAGAGCACAACATTACCGAAGTACGAAGATAGAATCTTATGCTTTGAAAATTATAAAAAGAAGTTTATCATACCTTTTACAATTACATATGATTTCGAGTCAAAACAAGAACAAATCTACGACGACAGCAGCACTGCGGGATCCCGTTTAACAATTCACGCGTATAATCATATACCAGTAGCTGTTGTTTATAAGGTTACTTGTCTTGTTGATCCAAGCTTGTCGTCGCCTGTTAAATTATATCCTCGAACGAGTAGCAGCGATGAGGAAGCTGCAGTTAGGTTGATAAAGAACTTATTTAGCGAGACAAAACAGATATTTGCAAAACTGTCAACGGTAACTCCGATGATACCGTTAACGCCCGAGTAAGAAAACGAGTATGTGACAGCAACACAGTGTCATATCTGTGAAAAGCCTTTCCTGCAACCTGAACGAAGTTCAGGCGATGATAAGACAAAAAAAGTTCGCGATCACTGCCACGTGACAGGCCGTTATTGAGGACCAGCGCATAATAATTGTAATTTAAAATTTCACTCACTGTCGTTCATTCCGTGTATCGCCCACAACTTTCGAGGTTATGACGGTCACTTTATCATTAATGCGCTCGGTCATCCTGATATCATGAAATTGTGTAATTATCGTAAAATAAATGGAATTCCAAATAATGCTGAGAAATTTATGTCATTGACTGTTGGTCCACTGCGATTTATTGATTCGATGCAATTTATGAACAGCTCGTTAGATGCATTAGCGACAAACTGTGGGGAGTTTATTTCGCTGACGGAGTATTTCGCGGACAATGTTAATTTCATGACAAAGAAAGGTATTTTTTCTTACGAGTATCTCGACGGTATACAACGGCTCGATGAAACATCGTTACCGAGCAAAGGTAAATTGTATTCATCGCTCAACAACGAAAATATATCTGACAGCGAGTATAATCACGCTCGTCAGGTTTGGGATAAATTCAGTTGTAAAACCTTTGGTGATTATTTAGATTTGTATTTAATCCAAGACACGCTATTGCTTGATGATATTTTTCAGAGTTTTCGCAGAACGAGTATTAACAAATATAAGTTAGATCCCTGTTGGTATTTCTCGTCGCCGGGTTTTTCATGGGATGCGTTGTATAAACTTACCAATGCGAAAACCGAACTAATAACAGAAGGAAACGTTGATATGTATCATTTTATCGAAAAGTCAATTCGAGGCGGAATAAGTGTAATTTCACAGAAATACGCGCGCGCCAACAACAAGTATATCAACAATTATAATCCTAATAAACCTTCCTCGTATATACTTTATCTTGACAAGAACGCGTAATACAGATAGCCGATGTCTCAAGCGTTGCCGATTTGTTGTGATTGCTGGGTAACTGGAAAATACTTCCTTGATAATACAAGTAATTTAACAAAAGATTCATCTGATGCCGATCACACTTATTATCTTGAAGTTGATGTTGATTATCCTGATACGTTGCATGAGCAGCAGGAAGGGTGAACAGACCACCTTGTACGAGACCTTATTTTACAAAAATAAAGGTTCCTACAGGGGCTGAAAAATAAGGTCAATAATGATAAACCGAACCCTCCTAACAATATTATTACCGTATAGTTTAAAAAAACGGATAATAAATCATTTTAGTTAGCTCATTTTTGTTACTATTTTTGACATTTTTGTTTTTTGTGTTATAGTGCGTTTAGTTTACTTACCGGGTCACTCAATTTTTGTCATTCACCCTGCCTGCTGCTATTCGATTTAAAAAAGAATCGTTAACAAGGAAGGGTGAACAGACCACTATTATAATTAAGCCAAATTTTAGTGATAATTGAGGTAAGTGGTCTGTTCGACTGCCGTACCGCGAAATCTTTTGTCTTAATCATCAGGCAAACATATTCATTACCAAATGTCTGTCCCCCCCCCCCTTGCTGCGGTGGACCCTATAACTTGGTTTTCGAGCAAATTTTGCATTATGATTAAGACAAATGTGTAAGGTTCGACTGCCATATCGTGCATATCCCCCTTCTTGTCTGCTGTTATCTTACACACACATGTGGTCATTCACCCTTCCTGCTGCTTACATGTACTGAGATAGGTATGCGTACCGATTTTTCAAGGACATGTGTGGTAGTTCAAACAATAGCTG